>WNWK01004879.1:0-67500 GCA_009830355.1 Cherax destructor
AGGATAATAAACACCAGACAGCATGGATTCCGGGAAGGCAAATCCTGTGTAACAAACCTCCTAGAGTTCTATGATAAAGTAACAGAGGTAAGGCAGGAGAGAAGGGTGGGTTGATTGCATTTTCCTGGACTGCAGGAAGGCCTTCGACACAGTTCCTCACATGAGATTAGTAAAAAGTTGGAAGAACAAGCAGGTATAACAGGAAGGGCACTGGAATGGATCAGGAATACCTCAAAGGAGGCAACAACGGGTCATGGTGCGTGGTGAGGTATCACAGTGGGCGCCTGTGACGAGTGGTGTACCGCAGGGGTCAGTCCTAGGACCAGTGTTATTCCTGGTATATGTAAATGACATGACGGACGGGATAGACTCAGAAGTGTCTCTATTCGCGGATGATGTGAAAATAATGAGGAGAATCACATCGGAAGAGGACCAGGCAGGGCTGCAAACAGACCTGGACAAGCTCGACATCTGGTCTAGCAGTTGGCTTCTCGAATTCAATCCCTCAAATGCAAAGTCATGAGGATCGGAGAAGGGCAAAGAAGACCGCTGACAGAGTACAAGCTAGGCGGACAAAGGCTACAAACCTCGGCAAGGAGAAAGACCTTGGAGTGAGTATAACGCCTAGCACGTCTCCGGAGGCACAATCAACCAGATAACTGCGGCAGCATATGGGCGTCTGGCAAACCTTAGATTAGCGTTCCGTTACCTTAACAAGGAATCGTTCAAGACACTGTATACCGTGTACGTCAGGCCCATACTAGAATATGCAGCACCAGTCTGGAACCCACACCTGGTCAAGCACGTAAGGAAACTAGAGAAAGTGCAAAGGTTTGCGACAAGGTTAGTTCCACAACTCAGGGGTCTGTCTTATGAAGAAAGGTTGAGGAAATAGGACTAACAACACTGGAGGAAAGAAGGGTCAGAGGAGACATGATAACGACATACAAAATACTGCGGGAATTGACAAGGTAGATAGTGACAGGTTGTTTCAGAGAGGAACACAGAAACAAGGGGACACAACTGGAAGCTGAAGACTCAGATGAGTCAAAGGGATGTCAGGAAACATTTCTTCAGCCACAGAGTAGTCAGGAAGTGGAATGGACTAGAGAAAGATATAGTGGAGGCAGGAACCATACATAGTTTTAAGACAAGGTATGATAAAGCTCATGGAGCAGGGAGAGCAGAGACCCAGTAGCAGACAGCGAAGAGGCGGGGCCAGGAGCTGAGTCTCGACCCCTGCAACCACAATTAGGTGAGTACAATTAGGTGAGTACACACACAATAATATATATGTCGTGCCGATTAGGTAAAACTTGCGATTTTGGCTTAAATAGCAACGCTCACCTTGCCATATAAGACAAGTGAAAATTTGTGTATGCAATAATTTCGCCAAAATCATTCTAAACAAAACGAAAAAAATATATTTCATTGTGTTTGTTTATTATTAAATTAATGTTAACGTATCTAAAATATATTTAGTTGGGTTAGGCTAAATTAAATTGCGCTTGTTGTAATAAGGTTAGGTAGGTTTTCAAAGTTTCTTTTGGTACAAAATTATAAATTCTTACATTAACATAAATTAAAAAAATATATCTTTAAACGTATAAGAGAAAATTTTAGAAAGAGCTTAATTTTAGATGGGTTCTTGCTAATTGATCAGTTTTACCTAATCGGCACGACATATATATATATATATATATATATATATATATATATATATATATATATATATATATATTGTGTGTGTGTGTGTGTGGTTAATTCGAGGGAAGCATTTTAGTCATTTTAAGTTAATCCCTTAAGTGTCTTTGTGTGCCAGTGAGGGGAGAGAGCAGTTCCCCTCAGCCTGCACGGCACTCTGAGGGAAGACTACCTCACTCTGCACCACAAACATTAGCATTTTGACGGTAGGTGTCAATGGAGTGTCACCAAGGAGACAACACGGGTGGTGGGACCGAGTGGAGAGAGGTTAGTGAGCTGGGAAGGGGTTAGAGGGGACGTTTGTGGGGAATGGGTGGGAAGGTGAGCGACGTGGAGGGAGGGAGAGTGGAAAGGGTTGATGGTTAGAGAAAGAAAGCCGAGAGGTGCTTAGTGAGGGGAAGATAGTGGCGAGGGGATGGGAAAAGGGTAGTGAGCAAGAAGGAGCGGGTGAAAGAGGGGAAAGGGTCATAGGAGACAGGGCACGAGAAAGATAAACTTGAGTGAGGAAGGGGAAAGGAAGGGGTGGAGACTGGGAATAGAGAGACGTATATTGAACGTTTAGTAGAAACATTATCATTATTATTAGTAGTAGTAGAATAATTATTATTATTATATAATTATTATTTGAAGCACAAAACTCGTGGTCATACAGCGCAATGACTGGTGGAGGCTCGACCCTCTGTCCACTAAAAAAAAAAACATATAACGGGTTGGGTTCGAACCCGCGGTCAGAGTCTCACAAAACTCTAGACTCTTCGACCGCGGGTTCGAACCCCACCCGTGGTATGGTTTGTTTGCAATCGTGTCATTACGATTTCGTGAGTCACTCTGTCCACTAATCGGTGCCGTCTCTGACCAGTCAACCTGCTGGTAGTCTACCAGCAGGAAAAACACGGACGCACACGCACAGGCACAGGCACAGGCAAGCACGCACGCCCCTATGACATTTGAACACCCCGGTACCGGCGTGTCAGGTAGCCCATTCTCAGTGTGATATGACCGCTTGTTGGCACTATTCAGACACCCCGGGAAGGTCCATGAAGCCAGTGAGAGGCTCTTGGTGCAAGAAATCGGACTTTTTCTTTTCTATCTTGGAGATAACCTGATTGATTGTCTCCACTTTCCCAAGATGCTGTATGACCCCCTATGAATTTAGCGCTTTTCCTATATAAATTTAATAACCATTCACCACGTTATCATATGTGTCACTGTCATTTATTCCTTGTTTTTATCTGTAGTTAAATCTACGTTTTAATAGGAGCAGAATAGAAAGAGATATGACTATATATAAGTGGAAGGTACTTGAGAGCTTAGACCCTAATCTTTACACTGCTATAACAACATACTGGAGTGAGTTATGTAAGAGAAATTGTAAAATAAACCCAGTGAAAATTATAAAGGCCGTGGGTACAGTAAGAGAACATTGTATCAATATCCGTGGTCGCTTTTTTAACAGTTTAACAAAAAGATATTAAAGGCACTGCTGGACCAGGTGTAGGAGGCTTCAAGAGGAAACTCAACAAATGCCTCCGCTAAGTTCCGAATCACCCAGGCTCTGATGGATGTGTGGTCCAGTGGGCCCCAAGTAGCAACAGCCTGGTTGACCATTCAAGCACTAGACAAGCCTGGCCCAGGGCCAGGCTGCGGGGGTAGGAAAACTGTGGAAACCCATCAAAGGTATATGTCGAGGGAATATAGGCTTGTGTAAAACTTTAACTAATTTAATCTAATCTAACTTCAAAGTTTGAAAGTTTCAGAGAAAATTCAGGATTTTTGGGGGAATGGGAGGAAGAATCTCGTATCAATATTAAAGAGACAAAATATACTTGTACTATATGTCAGGGCAGATACAAATCTTTGGATCTAGGAGCACCTCACCAAACTTTTGAAGGAGCTTGCCTCTTTGGAGTTTTTTGGGTGATGTTCCAACTATTTGTACAAAAAAAAATCTTTTCTGCCTTTTTCAACTATTAAAACTCGTGTACTGATGATGACAATATATTCTAGTAAGTCATTAATTGATATCTGCTTAGAAAACAGAGCACGAGGAACTGAGACGTGTGCCACCAGTAGCCTCTACAGTTCAATAAAGAGCTGATGTATGGAGACAGAAGAGGTAATCAGTCCCTTAGCCTTGCAAAACTATACACAGACAACATTGGAAGACGAGGTAATCTTTTTCCCAGTCTGGAAGCCGGTGTTCAGGACCTTGTCGGTATTGTGTGTCATTATTGTAATAAATAATTGCAACGGTTGGAGCAAGAACAACTGCTAATACACGTGATACAAAGTCAAAGACGAATCATTATAACAAAGAACTGTTCACACACAAGAGTGCCAAGCCAAACTTTAGTCTTGAGCCTATTGAGGACCACCACCCCATTACTGGTGATGCAAGCTCCTCGAGGGAGGGAAGAGAGAACTATGTTGAGACACTTGTGCAACATTTGGGAATCTTTACTGAGAAAACGTTTCACCAGCCAGTGGCTTCTTCAGTCCAATACAGAGAAGAACGGTGGAAGATGAGTAGAAGTCTGAGGTAATCAGTCCCTCAGCCTGGAGTCTATGTATTCATCCATCAGTCTTGAGAACAGTGCAGCATATGCTCGGAGAAGTGACTTGTATACTGCAGTCAGGTGAGTAGAAGCAGGAGGAGGCGGAGTCACCACTGGACAAATCCACTGGTGTGAGTAGGTCTTGCCTAGTTAGGCAAGCGTAGAAGAATTCCCTATCAGTTTTCTCTAAAACCATTTACATCACAGAGAGCGCCATCCATCCAACTATCCTTCCATCCAGCTGGATCGCTCCCTGGCTTCTACACCTACCCACCTGTGCCATCATCCCCACAGCGCAGGTTAGGAAACTCTCCCTACACACCGCCGGTATAATCAACTTTGCATACGTAACAACTAATCTTGTTTAAGCTTAATCTTTATTCATTTAGGCACCAAATCAATTTCAATTCAAACCCATCACTTTTTTTGTGTGTGTGTGTGCCCAGCTAGCCCCGACCAGCGCTTTGTCATGCAGATCATTACAGAATCACCAAAAATATAAATTTTAATCAAATTCATAATTAGAGTCGGCGATTTGGGGAAATTGACGTTCTGGGTAATGCTTCCATCAGTAACAGTCCTCATTAATTACATTCACCTGTAGGGGGCTCTGCCCCCTTCCCATTTTTAGGGAGTTCATCTCCTCTACATCTTTTATAGCTTCCATGTGGGGCGAAACGTCGTAATTATTTTGTTTTATTGTTCATCCTTAATCTCTCTTGTTTGATTATTTTGTTAGCGTAGTTTGTTTGCTTGTCTCGCGAATACTGGAAGGAGGATCGAGCCTCCACAAATGTGCTCTTATGAATGTTTAATATTATATTTGTAGTATAAAAGAATATACGATGTTAACGCTCACTAAAACAGAAGGTGGTGATGAATAGGGAACTGACAGTCGAGGTGCTTGATAAAATGTGAGGAGGGAAGAGAAGGATTATGAGGATGGAGGGAAGAAATGGAATGTGAAAAGGGAGGGAGCAGATAGAAAATGAAGAGAGATAGAAGGAGGGATGGAGGAAACAAGTGGAATACGAGGGAGAGAAGAGATACAATACGAGACTAGTGAAATGTGAAGAATGAGGGAATAGAGAGTGGGAAGAAATAGTAGATTTACTTGCAATACAAGCAAGGAGAGGATGATATATGCTAAGTAAACGTGAATCTCTATTTTTTCCGAATCCAGTCTTGCAGAAATTGTTTAAAATGTTCAACCATATTTTTTTTTTTCTGTGGACCCTCATTTACAGTAAACTTTTTTTGTTATATGATTTCATAAAATATTTTGAATTTTGATTTTTTTTTACGTACGTATACCGCATAATCTTTTTCATAGGAACTCTTGATGCTGTATAACCCCTGTGGTTTAGAGCTTCATTTGATTATAAAAATAATAATAGGAACTCTTGAAAACCTTTTGTTTTTTTTTAGCTAATCTGACAAAGGCTATGAAATTATTGTCTTTAACTTCATTTCCAGTAATAGTGATAACATTATAATGAAAATAATGACAATTTTCATTCCTGCCAGTGGTATGACTTGAGGCCATAATTTTTAAAGGGGTGGACCGGTAAGCCAGTGGAAGGCATCGGTCAGATGACCAGAAGCCCCAACGGCGGGTCATCATCTGACTAAAACCCGCGTCAGGAAACACTTGTCGTGTTTCCTGACGAACCTTACCTAACCTGAGTATGACTTGTGAACAACATTCACTACATCTTGTTGCCAGCCGTAGAAGTGTGCAGCACTGCCTACGTCCCGGTGCCAGACATACGAAAAAACCAGTATTATTATATCCATCTCGCTGGAAATTAGATATAAACAAAAAAAAATCAAACGAGGTTATTTTGTCACATTTACTTAGATTTATAATGATAACTGCACGAATTCGCAATTTCTTTGATATTTTCACAGCTCTTGGTTGAGGATAATGAATTTTTCAACCACAAAAGCAGACGGAATTTTTCAACCACAAAAGCAGACGGATTTTTTTAACCACAAAAGCAGACGGAATTTTTTTTCTGAAAATGTAATTATTGCATTGAGTGCAAATTATGTTGCTTTTATGTCTGGTTGTTAGTGTTATGTTATATTCTTGTGTAACTCTTATATAAATGTTTTTTTTATCTGGTGTGACTGTTATATAATTGTTCTTTTATCCAGTGTGACTGTTTTATAACTGGTCTTTTATCCAGTGTGACTTATATAATTGTGTCTTTATCCGGTGTAACTGTTTTATAACTGGTCTTTTATCTGGTGTGATTGTTATATATTTTATCCGGTGTGGCCGTTTATTAACTGACCTTGTAACCAGTGTGATTATTAACTGATCTTTTATCCAGTGTTGCTGTAATAAATAACTTTTATTCATTGTATTTATTTGGCAGGATGCTAATGAAGAATGAAAATAAAATATATAAACCCGTGAGGGTCAGCGCAAGGAGTGATGGAGGCTCGATCCTCCGCCCGCTATACGTGAGTTAGATTACATAGCTGTTTTCTTCAGGAGCTTTCCCAAACATTTTCCATCACTACGACTCTGAGGTAATGGTTGGCTGCGAGTGTATACCTGGAGGGGGTTTCGGGGGTTAACGCCCCCGCGGCTTGGTCCATGACCAGGCTTCGTGGTGGATCAGGGCCTGATCAACTAGACTGTTAGTTTATGTCTCGAGATTACCGGATGGAAATCACCAGACGAGCCTGGCCCATGGCCGGGCTTCGCGAGTAGAAAAATTC
The DNA here is from genome assembly GCA_009830355.1 of Cherax destructor. Classification (NCBI taxonomy): domain Eukaryota; kingdom Metazoa; phylum Arthropoda; class Malacostraca; order Decapoda; family Parastacidae; genus Cherax; species Cherax destructor. The sequence goes on from WNWK01004879.1 coordinate 6,993, forward strand.
TCGAAACTCATCAAAGGTATTTCCTTCTCACTAGTATTACCACTGCGCCACTTTGGTTTCTTCTATTCATCCCGATGGGAAACAGGTCAAATGCCTCCTGACACTGGTTTTAGTCATAAGACCGTCCACTAAAGCTTCTGGCCAGCTGACCGAGACCTTCTGGCCAGCTGGCCGAGACCTGGCCAGCTGGCCGAGACCTGCTGGCTTACAGGTCCACTCCTTTTAAAAATAAAAGATAACGTCAGTTGGTGTGGTTCGTCCAGTTAAGTGAGCCATTGAGGAACATCGTGTCCAGGGTTCAGTCTGGGATCGAATCCGTGGACACCTTGTTGACATTGGCAGTAGCCTTGCTCACAGAGTGTTGCTGTTACTGTTAATCTGTTTCCTTTGCTGCTGTGTTGCTGTTAGTCTGCTGCTGGCGGGAATATTGGTGTAGCCTTAATCTGGCTTCAACTGACGGTTGTTGTGGTGGTGGTGGTAGCGGCGGCTCTGTTGCTGGTGGTGATTCTGTTGATGGTGGTGGTACTGGTATTGTTTGGTGATGCGGTGGTGCTGCCGGTGCTGCTGGTGATACTGCATCTTCCGGTGCTGCTGCTAGTGCTATTAAAGAACAAAGAAGCTTTCTCATTTTTTTTGTTAGTGTGACTTTGTAAATGGTTGTAGTCGCACTGAAACATCGTCGTAAGCTCCTCTCTCCTAAGTGCGGGTTATGTATTTGTGTACTGTGACTTGTTGTTCTTGATGGACCCCGCAAGTAAGCTTCTTATTTTTTCCTGCTATTGCTGGTGGTGCTACTGCTGTCGGTGGTGCTGGTGTTAATGGTGCTGCTGCTGATGCTTCATCAAAAAACAGTCTTTGTATTTTGCCAAACTTTCTCGTTATTTTCTTTTTCCTTCTATATTTTTCGTACGATCAAATATATGTAAACAGTCTTGTATTTATTACACTTAAAACTTAATATCACTGTATGCTATTTTAAGGATGCCACTTATTTAGTTAATATTAATAAAATCAATTCTTTTGGGACCGCTATTCGCCGTTGTTTCAGTAATCACCTTTTTTTTCTATACGAGAAAGCAATTATATCAGCCTTTGTTTCGGTGGTAAGAGCATCTTTCATTACTGTAGAAGAACAAAGGCAAAGTTGGTTTTGTTCCAGCGATGCTGTTAATTTGTTCCGCATGTGTATTCTTATTGTCAAGAAGGCAGAGGTTTAAGTTTTATTTTATTTCCAGATGGTGCAAATGCTATCCATATCTATATCTAATCAGAGAAGCGCACACACATTCCAAATGATTACTGGACGACGTTTCGATCTGTTTTGGATCATTATCAATCGCGACTCCATATTTTTCCAGGAGGGACCGAAACGTCATTCAGTTTGTGGTTTGTGGGTTGGTTGTAATCGGTTTCAGACACGGTAGTGCGACTTTGATTATTTATTGAATAAGTAATAGACGTGTCTTGAAAGTAGACCACAATGATTGTCATGAATATTAATGTTGAAATATGGTTTAATCCTTCCCTTAATAAAGTGTGTGTTAGCCTGGCTCTATTGTGGGTGTATGTTATTCTGGCTCTGATGGTGGGGGAGAGGTGTTATTCTTTTTTATTTTTTTGCAATTTTGTGTCTCCTAAGTGTCTAATAGTCATGGTTAACCAAAACAACGTGATGTCCCACAATCACACCACTCCTCTCCCGGTCTAGATCTGGAAACCAGTACGTAATCTCACTCGCCATTCCAGAGATATAGCTTACAGAGGTTACTCACCAATACTACTACTACCACCTCTACTACTACTATTACTACTACTACTACTACTGCCACAAACAGAAATAATACTAATACTACATGCCTTCTTACTGCTAATGGAGGCTCTGACCTGGGAATCATTGTACCGACTCCTGCCACATACTCTCGAGCGAGGTGCCTTGACGCCACTGAGAGGCTCCTGATCCAAGGATATATCTTGTCGCATTGCATTGCTTTTTGTGTTACAATTTCAAACGAGTACACTTTTTTTTGGGAGGGGGAGGGGGGGAATTCTACACCCATCAACCTCATTTTTGCAACTTTAAGTTTATATAGATACAGATACACATAAGTACGATTACCATACATACCAACACATGATGCAATAATATCACAGTAAATAAGTGATATCACAATAATGAAAACTACCACTACGAAAATGTGAGATGTAAGAAATCACTAAAGAGTTTGGAATTTCACTATTTTTTCGAGGTGGTTGTTTTTCATAGTAACATACGTGTAAATTACCCAGAATAACACAAAAAATAATACAAAGTGACTTATTTCTATTGGGGCTCTCACTATCTTCCCCAACATTCTTGCACTACACCACCACAACACCCCTCCCCAGCACTTCATACTTCTCCAACATCCCTACACCTCCCCAACACCCAAATAACATCCTAACACCTCTCCAAATACTTCCACATACATCTCCATCACTCCAACACCCTCCTCAGCACTCCAACTCCTCTCCTTCCCCCACAATATTGCAGCTGTGCACTATTATAGGGGTCTCGCTGCGAGAGTTGCTTCCTCCTTCCTCAACTTCGATGCTGCTCAATGATTCCTTGGTATGTAAATGGACAAAGGTTAGGTCATTTGCCGATGAAATATCGAGACTCTTGATGATTCTGACTGCTGGGTAATTGGGGCTTGTTTATTAATGATTGGTGCTTGATTGGTTTCTACTTATTGCTTGGTTGATACCTGATAATTGGTTCTTGATGGGTTGATGATTTTGTCTTGATTGGTGGTTAACTAATGGTGCGTGATTAGTTCAGAATGATTGGTGGTTGACTATTGGCGATAGATTGGTGCTTGATGGATATCACTTGATTGGCACGTGATTGATTCTGTGATGATTGGTGCTTGATTATTAGCGCTTGTGGAATCCATTTAAATACCTTCCCCTCCGTGTTGCCCTAGCAACTCACTGGTCACCCTAGTTAAACATGGAGAGACTTGCCTAGTCAACAAGCACTAAACAGACTAGACACCACTTGCCCCACCAGTATTCTTCTTACTTAGTATGTACTTCTCTTGGTACAGGTGTCTCTTGGTACAGGTGTCTCTTGGTACAGGTGTCTCTTGGTACAGGTGTCTCTTGATACAGGCATCACCTGTACCAAGAGACACCTGTACCAAGAGATGCAACAGCCTGGTTGACCAGGCAAGCACCAGACGAGCCAGGCCCATGGCCGGGCTCAGAGAGTAGAGAAACTCTCGAAACTCTTCAAAGGTATATCAAAGGTACCAAGAGATGCCTGTACCAAGAGACACCTGTACCAAGAGGCATCTCTTGGTATAAGCAATACGGGGATCCTGCACCTCATAGTAATGCTAAACATTGAAGCAACTTCAGTTGGGTGAGCCAAGCCCATAATCAACAGAATTCAATTACATTATGGAATAAGGGTGAAGTTATACGCGCATTATCTTAACTTCGTTATTAATTACTTTAAGAATTTAACTTTATACAAGTATACTGCACTAGCACTAGAGGGATGGAGACATTATGTAAGGACATATATTAAGAAATATATCACATCTAGGCAATTATCTCGTGAGGGGTATACGTGGAGGGTGTTCCGGAGGTCACTCCCCCCCCCGAGGTCCGGTCCATGACCAGGCCCATGGTCCATGATAAGATATCCGTTTGAACCTCGACTGTAGGGATCCCATTAGTCCTGGTAAAACCGGGACTGTCCCTTAAACCGGGACAGTCCCGGTTTAAGGGATGGTTACCCATCAAATTCGGTTAGGAATGCCAAATTTCCCATTTTTTATAATTGTAAGTTAATTGGATGTCTAGTCTGAGTAGTGTTCGTATTCCTGGTATTTTATTAGTGTAGCTGTATGTACAATTTGCTTAGAGTTATAGACCTTCCAACTAAATTTTTGTTTAAAAAAACATGGGATCTTTAACCTTAAGTGAATGAGCCAGTTTAAGCCAGACAAGTGAGATTGAGAGTTTGAGAGGGGCTGTGTGTCAGCACAGCCCCTTTTTTTAACCTCTCTCCCTATATACCTCTTGCCTTAGCCTGTGAGAATACACTTCCGATGTCTCGCCCATTCTGCACATTCTCGCCCATTCTGCACATTCTCGCCCATTCAATTGCAGCTCATTCATCTTGTAACAGTATATATGTTATTCATAAGTGTGACAATAGAGTTGATAGTTCATTTATTGTCTGGTCTGCTAGCATGGCTTTCAGTGTTCCTCTGTACTCGTGTACTTGTTGAGTTTGTTCCGAGACGGACCTGCATAGCATGGACCAGTAGGCAGTATTTTATGCTGCTGTTAAACTTGAACATGAAGGAGTTTCCTCACCCAGGACACTATCAAATTTGCTTCCTTTGATTCTTCTTTCTCACTCCTCCCAAGGTGTGTGTGTATGTGCGCGCGCGCTCACCTATTTGTACTCACCTGTTTGTGGTTGCAGGGTTTGAATGTGTGTAAGCAAATGAAAATGTTCAGGTATTTCAGTATATATATCAGGTATTTCAGTATATATATCAGGTATTTCAGTATATATATCAGGTATTTCAGTATATATATCAGGTATTTCAGTATATATATATCAGGTATTTCAGTATATATATATCAGGTATTTCAGTATATATATCAGGTATTTCGGTATATATTCTACTGTGGTGTGTTTTTGGCATTTTTCACCCGTTTCACTGTGATTTCTTCCCATAGGTTTTTTCAGAGTTTTGAACTATGGCAAGGCAAGGCCAACACCACCTTCAGTAAGAGAGAGAGACGGAAAAGATAAAAAAGGGAAAGAGAGTGAAGGGAGGGAGGAGGGAAGGAAATAGATTAAGATTGGGACAGTTTAAGCTCCTCCCCACTAAGTGTCAGTCAAGGTGATGGATGCATGAGCGGGGGAGACCTCGTCAGCTGTCTGCCCTCCATTGTTTCTCAGACAAGACAGCTGATCTAGCTAATGGAAGAACCAATATCACCATTACAAAAAAGAATTCTCCAGAAAAAAAAGGAAATACGGTACAGTATAACACTTTAAGTTTACGTTATTTATTTTTATTTTATAACCTCTCAACTACCACTCAAGTAGAATATATATATATATATATATATATATATATATATATATATATATATATATATATATATATATGTCTTTGATTAGGTAAAACTTGCGATTTTGGCTTAAATAGCAATGCTCACCTTGCCATATAAGACAAGTGAAAATTTGTGTATGCAATAATTTCGCCAAAATCATTCTGAACATAACGAAAAAAATATATTTCATTGTGTTTGTTTATTATTAAATTAATGTTAACGTATCTAAAATATATTTAGTTGGGTTAGGCTAAATTAAATTGCGCTTGTTGTAATAAGGTTAGGTAGGTTTTCAAAGTTTCTCTTGGTACAAAATTATAAATTCTTACATTAACATAAATGAAAAAATATATCTTTAAACGTATAAGAGAAAATTTTAGAAATGACCTAATTTTAGATGAGTTCTTGCTAATTGACCAGTTTTACCTAATCGGCACGACATATATATATATATATATATATATATATATATATATATATATATATATATATATATTGCTAGGAATTCGCAAGAGCAGGCGAAATATTCACAAACACTGATCTCTGGCCGACGGAGACTCGACCCTGTCACAAGGTTCGTAGGGTCGAGTCTCCGTCGGCAGAGATCAGTGTTTGTGAATATATATATATATATATATATATATATATATATATATATATATATATATATATATATATATATATATATAGAGAGAGAGAGAAGAGAGAGAGAGAGAGAGAGAACTACAGGGGGAGTTGATAGCTCTAGGTCTTCGAATTGCAATCAGCACATCATCAAGAGCTTGCAGTGTTGCAGAAAAGAGGAAGAGATCCAAGCAAAAACGATCACAGAAAGCCCCGTTTGCTGGAGTGAGGCAGAGAGGCTTTAATGGACAAGCAGGAAGTGCCCCCAGGCATAGCAATACCCATAACCAGAAAGATTGAATATAATAGCATTATAAAAACACCCAGCCCACAAGCACTGATATTGTAACAGTAACGTAACGAACGTGACATGGCAATTATCAAAACTTCGGTCAGACTACGATATGATATAAATAACTTTACATACCAAATATAGATATCACTGGCAATTGAGAGTTTCCGCACCTCTAGAGAACGGGTCCATTTAAAGGGACACATTTAAAAGGAGACATTTGTAAGTTATACAGAGGGAGACAGCAATAGTTTATCCCACAAGCTTCTGAGGCAGACGTTTGAACATATCAACTACAGCCTGAGGAACTAATTGCCTTGAACTCCACCTGATCTTCAACCGTTCTTCTCTGTGTTGGACTGAGGAAGCCACTGGTTGACGAAACGTTTCCACAATAAAGTTACCCAAGTGTTGCATAAGTGTCTAATTCATCAACCTGTCGGTTCTCTGAACCACTTATCTACAGCCTGGAAAGTATAGACATCATGACGAACCAGCAGCACAGGTTTAGAACTGTATATTGTATTTCATCAATCGCTAATCCCTTGTGGGTAATTCAGTACAGGGAATTTTATTTTGGAGGGCTCAATTTTCCATCAGCGGATCGCTTCCCGGTTATTCGGTGTCCTCTAACCAGCCCTGGGACGGGAGATCATACCTAGCGAACCAAATAATAGTTCTTTGACAGACTGATGAAAACAAGACAGGAAAGGCACAGAAGAGCGGACTGCATAATTCTGGACTGTAGGAATTCCTTTGATACGATACCACACAGGCGCCTAATTTGCAAACTGAAAGCCGGCTGGGGCACGAGAGCGAACACTTCCCTAGAGGAAGGAGTTCTTATCAGGTGACAGAGTCGTAGTAAGGGAAGATTTCCATCTTTATCATTAGTACAAGAATGGTATACAATACCGACAAGATGAAATTAAGACAGCACCGTAGGTGCCGAACACACCACCGTAGGTGCCGAACACACCACCGTAGGTGCCGAACACACCACCGTAGGTGCTGAACACACCAACTCCAAGGCCGAGGGACTGATTACCTCATCTTTTGTATATAGTTCTACTTTCTTCAAATTATGTCCTAGAATTTTGTATTGATGAAACGTCTACTATAAAGATACCCAGATGTTGCACATGTGTGTCTTAATTTCATCTTTATCATTACATGGGGAAACGATGACTCCATAAGAGTCATGCATACTTGTGGAAGGACGTTTGATTTGAAGTAGGGAAATGTAGGTATTAATTCCTTTGATCAGGAGGTCCTTCACCGTCGTCACAGCACCTCTCATCCAGACTATGGAGCACCTTTGAAGATATACCTTTGAAGAGTTTCGAGAGTTTATCTACTCTGAGCCCGGCCATGGGCCAGGCTCGTCTGGTGCTTGCCTGGTCAACCAGGCTAGCACCTCAAAATTCCGTCTTCAAGGCTGATGGTCTGATTACATCTACATCTCTCTCTTGCTTTTGCTGCTTCCTCTGTTCTCGACTGAAGAAGCCTGCTGTGTGGGCGAAACGTTTCTAAATAAAGATACCTAACTTGCATATGTGTCTTACTATCTTGTCTGCATTGTATACCTTTATCATATTCATCCCTTATTCCCAGTAAAGAACATGGTGGACTGAGCAACAGTTAAGTACCTTTCTTTTCGAAACGTTTCGCCTACACGGTAGGCTTCATCAGTCGAATATTGAGGTGACTGAATGTGGAGATAGCAGAAGCAGCGGAGAGGAGAAGATGCTGTGATCTGCCTTGAAGAATCAGTTTTCAGTATTCTGTTCGACTGAAGAAGCCTACTATGCAGGCGAAAAGTTACGGAAATAAGATACCCAACTGCTTCACAAGTCGTACTCATCTACTTGTCAGTATTGTACAGTCTGGAAAGTGACGTAGTGGAGGCAGGAACCATACATAGTTTTAAGACGAGGTATGATAAAGCTCATGGAGCAGGGAGAGTAAATGGTTCGACTCTCAAAGATATAGGAAATCACTCAAAATTTATAACGGTGCAAGCCTAGTCACCGAACGGAGGGTTCGAACCCCGGGTAAACCAGCTCTATAACTAGTATATGGTGACTGTGTGTCAAAAAGCATTTAAGAGATATCGGCCGCAAATGCACTAATCAATAAACGATATTAAAACATCGACATTCGGCATTATTATTTACATTATCTTTGACAAATCAGACAAAATGAGCAAATTTTTATTGTGCACGATGTTGACCAGATGTAAATGTTAATTGTAAGTAAAATCTATAAAGCCGGATTTGATTAATTAGACATGCAGTAATAATCCCTTTCTCCGTAATGTAATTTAAGGAAAAGTTTTAACCTGAAGGTAATGCATTTTAATTAATGTAATTAAGAAATGAAAGACATCTACATTCCAGAATGAAAATGTGTATTTCTTTTTGAGTATGAGACATTATCAGAAATGGATTTTTATAGTAGAGTCGCAAATTGAATCACTCCAAGTGCTTGGATGTGAGTTCAAATAACCAGAGCTTCACTTAGGATAAGACAACTCTACTACTACTACTATTACTTCTTCTACTACTATTACTTCTTCTACTACTATTACTACTTCTGTTACTACTACTGCGACCTCCTCCTCCTTCTCCTGCTGGTGTCGTCGTCGTCGTCCCGTGGCCTGGTGGGCAACGCTCTCGCCTCACACACACTGTCCGTGGTTCGATCCCTGGCAAGGGTGGAAACATTGGGTGTGTTTCTATGCACCTGTCTCCGTTCACCTAGCAACTAGGTACCTCGGTGTTAATCGACTGGTATGGGTCGCATCCTGGGGAACAAGATTGAAGACCCCAATGGACACACTGCCTTTCTTGAGTAATCTTGGGTGACTAACCCTCTGGGCTTAAAAATTCGAACAAAATCTTATCTTAGCACTGCCCTCGCGGCTCTCCACCTGACTCCTGCCGCTGTGTATACTTGTTTCGTAGTTGTTTCTGTATCAGGACTGAAGAAGCCACTCGTGAAGAAGCGTTTCCTTCAGTAAATTTTTCTGAACTGTACGTAAGTGACTTTTTCCACAATATGACAAAGAAGTGTCGTGAATTTGATGTAACTCTGCTAAGACTACCTGGAGGGTATTCCGGGGATCAACGCCCCCGCGGCCCGGTCCATGACCAGGCCTCCCGGGGGATCAGGGGCTGATCAACGAGGCTGTTACTGCTGGCCGAACGTAGTCCAGCGTACGAACCACAGCCCGGCTGATCCGGTACTGACTTTAGGTATCTGTCCAGCTCCCTCTCGAAGACAACCAGGGGTCTATTGGTAATATCGACACCCCCACACACACAAAAATGGCAAATTTGGCACTACTATACCCAATAACAACCGTAGTTTTGCGAAGATACACCAACGTTGGAAGTTTGAAGTCCATCTGACCAGGCATTCTCCAGATATCTCACGAGAAAAAAATGAATTACACGCGTGCAACACTTGGGTCTCTCTATTCTGCAGAAGTTTCGTTAAACAGTGCAGAGGTTATTAATGGGAGACAGTAGAGGTTATTAATGGGAGATAGTAGAAGATAAGGTAATCAGTCCCACTGTCTCTTAGACTATATTTGCCACCTAGGTGTTGAACACCGTAAGTTGACAACTGTTTACCTCATTTTCCACTGTCTCCAATTAATAACCTCTGCTAGTTGCCGCTGGTTGACGAGACATTTTCAGAATAAAGATAATCAGGTGTTGCACACGTGTCTTAATTCACGTACTTGTTTATGTTAGGTTCCCACGAGAACAAGGAAGCGGAGGTTGAAGATCTTGATCCAACAATAGCAGTGAGAGAGAATTTAGAGTGAGAAAACCAGCGTCATTCAGTGCGGATTGTGGAAATTCTCCGGCCTGAAAAAATCTGCTGATGACTGTTCTTATATCTCTATCTATCGCACTCTTGCTCTCGCTTCTTTTATCATATTAGACGCTGTAATTTTCTCTCTGAACACTAATAGCTCTCACCGACAGCCTGATTGATCAGCCGGTCAGATCTTCAACACGCCTAACGATAAATAACCTACGCGGGTTTAGCGTTGCATGAAATGGAGTCTGAACACCAGTAGGGCTTTTTTCCTGGGGTGTTTTCCTTTCAAGGAAAGGAGGGGAAAGGGCACCATAATGCTGATGAAGGGCTCTTGATCAAAGGAATTAGAGCTACGCTTCCCTTCCTTGGATTAAACCTGTTTATTTACCTTTCCCCCTTATTCTGTGTTGCAACTACAGGGTTAACAATTCCATGAATATAATTAATAATAATAATAATAATACATAAATAACCCGCACATAGGAGAAAGAAACTCATGACGACGTTTCGGTCTACTTGGACCTTTAACAAATGTGACTCGTTTAAGGTCCAAGTCAGACCGAAACGTTGTCTTAAGTTTCTTATATGCGCGAGTTATTTGTGTATTGTTCCAGTCACTGCATTGTGTCGTTTTATTCTTCAGTAATAATAATAATTATACCAATAATAATATTTTGTTTTCATATTTTAGTTGTGGCTGAAGTTTGAGTTGGATGCTTGAGCATCAGTCACATATAATGTTATTTACAGTGTACGTACAGTGGAAATATTCATCCGTGTGTTCAGGGACTGATTACCTCAGCTTTTGTATATAGTTCTACTGTCTTCAGATTATATCCTTGTGTTAGTGTGGTGGTGTTTCTGGTGTTGGTGACGGTGGTGGCGACGTTGGTGATATTTGTAATGGTGGCGATGTTTGCGTGGGGGGGGGATGCTTGTTGTGATGGTGATGGTAGTTTATTTTTGCATTGGTGATATTTACGGTGGTAATGTTGGTGGCGGTGATGTTTGTGTTAGTGATGTTTAGCGACGTTAGTGGTGGTGACGATCCCTTCCCTTTCCCCGTTCCTACCACCACCTCCACCCCCTAGGATAAAAAAAAGCAATATTTTGCGAGTACTTTAAACGAGACGCGGTACAGACCCAGCACTGATTATATCGTGATTTATCGCAATTCGAAGCTTGACCGTTTAAATCCCAGGATGTATTGTGACAGAGAAATCATGGGCGAGGCTCCACCTGCAATACGATGAGTTATGCCACCCCACAAATCCTCAAAAATATTGCAGCATTTATATGCTGTTAATAAACGGTGATCTTGTAGAGGCTTAAGACGTTGTCCCAGTTGACAAATGAATGTCATATACTCACCCGAACGTTTGTTGTTCTTCTGTCATGTCTGACCAGACTTGGTGTTGATGTGTGACCTGGCTTCATGTGTGATGTGTTAGTATGTTACCTGGCTTCATGTGTGTTGATGTGTTAGTATGTTACCTGGCTTCATGTGTGTTGATGTGTTAGTATCTTACCTGGCTTCATGTGTGTTGATGTGTTAGTATGTTACCTGGCTTCATGTGTGTTGATGTGTTAGTATGTTACCTGGCTTCATGTGTGTTGATGTGTTAGTATGTTACCTGGCTTCATGTGTGTTAATGTGTTAGTATGTTACCTGGCTTCATGTGTGTTGATGTGTTAGTATGTTACCTGGCTTCATGTGTGATGTGTTAGTATGTTACCTGGCTTCATGTGTGTTGATGTGTTAGTATGTTACCTGGCTTCATGTGTGTTGATGTGTTAGTATGTTACCTGGCTTCATGTGTGTTGATGTGTTGATGTGTTACCTGGCTTCATGTGTGTTGATGTGTTACCTGGCTTCATGTGTGTTGATGTGTTACCTGGCTTCATGTGTGTTGATGTGTTACCTGGCTTCATGTGTGTTGATGTGTTACCTGGCTTCATGTGTGTTGATGTGTTACCTGGCTTCATGTGTGTTGATGTGTTACCTGGCTTCATGTGTGTTGATGTGTTAGTATGTTACCTGGCTTCATGTGTGTTGATGTGTTAGTATGTTACCTGGCTTCAAATGTGTGGATGTGTTACCTGGCTTCATATGTGTTGGTATGTTACCTGGCTTCATATGTGTTGGTATGTTACCTGGCTTCATATGTGTTGGTATGTTACCTGGCTTCATATGTGTTAGTATGTTACCTGGCTTCATATATGTTCGTATGTTACCTGGCTTCAAATGTGTTGGTGTGTTACCTGGCTTTAAAAGTATTGTTGTTTCTGGTTACTTTACGACAGAGGTATTCTTGCTGTGTTACCTGACTCGAAAAGAATTGTTGTCCCTGTTACCTGACCTACAGAGGCTGATGATAACTTTAGCTACGTTACATCTCTTTGAGATGAAACTTGAAGCATATTCCCGTCACCAGATCCACGATGCTGTCCTGCTTCAGTTCAGCGTTAATGGTGCGTTAATGGTGTGTGAATCGTTGCTTCCAGTTACAGCCTAACAACAACAACAACAACTAATTTCGCTCCCCTTCAAGAGTTCTGTTTTTTAAATCACTCGGGCTATATTAGTATAAAGAATATTTACAAGTGTGTTTATCTCGATAATTCTCTCATTTCTGTTTTAGTTTGGTTGTTTTTAATGCATATTTCGACGTTTCTGGGCGGTTTGAGACGTTTTCTGATGTATTTGACGTTTCAGCTCCAGTGTGTATATAAATAACTGCTCTGATGTTCGACACGACAAAATATACCATAAATGTGGTCGTTTCTTTGAGAAAACTTTTGGCAAGTCAGTGCTCCTATGTTACTCTGTGGGAAAAAATTCTTCAAATCAAATCAAAATATATTTTCAAAATATTATACACAAAGCGCAGCATTTTGGGCAGACTTAGACTAGGCTTATCGCTAGTTAAAATAAAAAAAAGTGGGCATGTGCATTTGTTGTGTCTCGTTTGGAAAAACATTTGTTCATATGTCGAATGTTTGTAACTTGGGAAGCGTCTTTGTGTGTGTGTGTGTGTGTGTGTGTGTGTGTGTGTGTGTGTGTGTGTAAGTGGGTGACTGCCTTCCATTTATATTTCTTGGTATTTACCACCACCTGGTGTGAACCACTTGCCCACCAACGCAAAGATAAAGGACTCGCTATTTGTTTTTATCTAACTCTGGCACTCACTACCAGATTGCTTCCCCCTTTTATTGGTTCCACTTCTTTCAAACAATCTGTGTTTATCAGTCGTGTCAATACTTTTGTGTTAGTTGTATTTTTTGATCATAGACTTCAAGTCTACCCTAGTTGTTTAATCACTATCTTAAGGCGATAATCCGTGGGCAGATCCTCAGGTAGTCTCGAGTTTTCTTACGTGTTACAAAAGAGTAGAGAAGTGAGACAGCACGCGAGAGCAGAGGTAAGAAGTGAGAACACATGAAAATACTTGAGAGAGAGGAGATAATGAAGTGAAAGCAGAAATAAAAAAATGAGAGAAGAGGGAAAGAAGTGAAATCAAGTAAAGAATTGAAGGAAAAAACTGAAAAAAGATGAAGTGGGGGCAGAGATGTGAACAAGTGAAAGCAGAGGTAAAGAAGTGAGAACAGACGTAAAGGAAAGAGACCAGTGATAAAAAAAGGTGAGAGCACAGGTCCAGAAGTTTGGGCAGAAGATGTAAGAGAACAACAACTTTGCTTCGGGAGGCTGATGATTAAAAGTTACAAATGAGGTCAAGGGATCTGAAGACACAAATAACTCTTCTCTAAACTGCATATAAAATTCTTGGCAGAAGCGAAGCTTTCTCCCAGAAGGATGAGCAGCACTTGAGACGATGACGGATGATGCTCTTGTAAAAGTCAAGTAACTGAAAAGAAGCGAAGTATCCTGGAGGCGCACTTGGTATACGCTAAATGCTAGGTTTGCAAGACAGGTTGGAGAGTTTCTAGAGACGAGGGGCAGTGTTGAAGGATGGCAGCTTGAGTTCCTAGAGACGAGGGGCAGTGTTGAAGGATGGCAGCTTGAGTTCCTAGAGACGAGGGGCAGTGTTGAAGGATGGCAGCTTGAGTTCCTAGAGACGAGGGGCAGTGTTGAAGGATGGCAGCTTGAGTTCCTAGAGACGAGGGGCAGTGTTGAAGGATGGCAGCTTGAGTTCCTAGAGACGAGGGGCAGTGTTGAAGGATGGCAGCTTGAGTTCCTAGAGACGAGGAGCAGTGTTGAAGGATGGCAGCTTGAGTTCCTAGGGACGAGAAGCAGTGTTGAAGGATGGCAGCTTGAGTTCCTAGGGACGAGGAGCAGTGTTGAAGGATGGCAGCTTGAGTTCCTAGAGACGAGGGGCAGTGTTGAAGGATGGCAGCTTGAGTTCCTAGGGACGAGAAGCAGTGTTGAAGGATGGCAGCTTGAGTTCCTAGGGACGAGGAGCAGTGTTGAAGGATGGCAGCTTGAGTTCCTAGAGACGAGGGGCAGTGTTGAAGGATGGCAGCTTGAGTTCCTAGAGACGAGGAGAGCGAGTGTTTGAAGGATGGCAGCTTGAGTTCCTAGGGACGAGGAGCAGTGTTGAAGGATGGCAGCTGGAGTTCCTAGGGACGAGGGGCAGTGTTGAAGGATGGCAATTTGAGTTCCTAGAGACGAATATAAATGTTAAGGAAAACGCATTGTTGAAGAATGACAGTTTTGAGTTTCAAGCCGATCAGACAGTTTATAATTAAATATTCCCTTTAGTTACATGCTTCAGTCTTTAAAGTTTGAAGCCGTTCAGAAGCAGCATTATTTATTATTTCTCTGAAGAGAGTACCGCTCAGTTTTATTATTAAAACTAATAAATTATCACCTACATTACTGACAAGCCGAATCTTCTTCAGTATACTGTAGGATACACTTGTGTTGAAAGTTTGAAAACTATTAGAAGAGGCGTTCTCAAGTTATCACTAAAAGTCACCTGCGCATCTCAATGATAACATTAACCTGCCGTCCAGAAGACGGGTTCTAAAGTTACAAGCGAAAACCATGGGTGATTAAAAGACTGACAACCACTATAGAGAATACTAATGATAACCGCAGACTTCTGGTGTACTGTAATTATTATATAAACAAGGTAGTCGTATATTACAGGTGTTCCCGTAAGTAGAGGGAGCTGGACAGGCACCTAAAGTCAGTACCTGACCAGCGGGCTATGGTTCGTACATAGGTTTGCGTGCTGCCAGCAGTAACAGCCTGGTTGATCAGGCCCTGATCCACCGCGAGGCCTTGTCATGGACTGGGCCGTGGGGGCGTTGACCTCCCCCCCCCCCCCCCGAAACATCCTCCAGGTATCCAGGTAAGTAACTGTCAAAAGTGTGGTATCCGCACGCTGCAGGTGTTTTCAGTTTCGCTGGGGGAAAAAACATCTGTGTTGGTCATCTCTGTGGCGGGTGTTGTTTGTTTGAGCTCTTTAATACTCCTTAATCTTTGTCGCTCTTGTGTTTACACTTCTCTCTCTCTCTCCGGTGTACTTTTTTTTGTTGTCAAGTCTGTTTAGTTTATTTCACGAGTTTCTCTTTCCGGCGTTCCTCCTCCCTTCGTTCTGCCCATCTCATGATTCTTCCTCTTCCGCTTATTATGTTTTCTCCATTTGTCTTCTCTACTTGCCGTCTATGTCCTTCGGGAATCACGAGCGCTCCTGAGCTTCTCTTCTTCAACTATTCCTTAAATTCTCATCTTTTTCTTCTACTGTCCTGGTACTTATCAAGATTTTCTTTGCTTTCTCCTATTATTATTATTATTATTATTATTATTATTATTATTATATGATTATTATTATTGTTGTTGTTGCCTTCAAGTCATTTTTGCTGCTTTTAACATCCCATTTCGTTTCACTTCAGTATTCCCATTAAACTTGCTTCTTTTATTCACATATTTTCAATTATCACCCACTCTCTCTCTCATATTCATTCTCTCTCTCTCTCTCTCTCTCTCTCTCTCTCTCTCTCTCTCATTTAAACAAGGGTTTCTACAGGGTTAGGCTAAGAGTTGCAACCTTCATTTACAAGCTAGGAGCTGTTACCTACTTCTACGCTCTCTCTTTTTCCCATTTCTCTTATTACTTCGTGCTTTCCCACTTTTCATTCCTTCACTCTCACATCATCTGTCCTGTTCCTCACACATTCACCTTATTCCTCACACACTCCCTCTTCCCATTCCTCATACTCTTCTGCTTCGCATTTCACACTCCCCTTCTCCCTATTTCTCCCCCTCTCTCCCCCTCTCTTATTTCCCTCTTCCTCGCCCTACTCCATCTCACTCCAGTCTGCAGCCATTACTCGGCGTCCCGGCCAGAGGCTCTCCAGACGTCCTTTAGATCAAGAGTTCGAAGACGGTGGAATTTCCCTCGGGAGGGGGTCGAGTGTTGGAAGGTCTCCTGCCTGTTAATCCTCACATAAGTCTCGCCCAAACTCGGCGCCTCGGGTCGCCGCTCCTGGGGGAGAGGTAGGGAGGGGAAGGAAGGGGGGGTTACGTCTTCGGATGTCAAGACCCCTAAACTTGGCCTAAATTAACCACCTTCCCTCTTCCTCGATTGTCTAGCCGCAAGATGTCAGTGGGGAGTTGCTCCTAGGTGGTTGAGATGGCCTTGTTGACATATGTGGAGACCAGGACACAAGCTGTTGAACAAGGGTGTTACTGGGACATTGTTTTTGCTCTGAATAAACCTTTATCACGTCAAGTGATCAAGGTTTGTTTATGTTTAACATTATTTGTCGGCTACTCGCTATTCTCTGAAAGTCAACATTGTCTCAGTGAAAGCTTCTTCTGTAAGATGTCTTGATCTTCATTTCATTCCTATTTGAACCTGTGACCAGTCTCAAGAATTTTCCTACTCCCACAGCCCTGCCCTGGGCCAAGATTTTCTAGAAGATATAAGTAGAGTTTTCCAGTGAGCAGTGGAGAACATGGCGTGTTGACGGCCCCGTTCAGGGCAGGGAATATACAACAACTGAAACAGATACAGAGGTCATTTACAGACCGCATAGAGTCAATAATGCATTTAAATTACTGGGAATGCTTAAAAGTCTTCAATGTGTAATCGCTGAGACGGAGGAGAGAGACAAATATATACGTGGAAAGTAGTTGTGGGCCTAGTCCTAAATCTGCACACTGGCATGACAACATTCTGGAGTGAAAGATATCTGAGGAAGTGAAAAATAAATCTAGTGAAAAGCAGAGAACATTGTATCAACATCCGTAGCTCCAAACTGTTCGACATCTTAGCAGATGATCTCAGAAATACTGCTGGGACAAGTTTAGAAGTCTTCAAGAAGAAACTGGGCAAGTAACTCTACCAGGCTGTGATGGATATGTAAGTATACACACAACCCGACATATAAAAAGAGAGGAGCTTACGACGACGTTTCGGCCCGACTTGTATTGTTCCAGTCACGGTATTGTGCCTTTTTTGTTATTTATGGATATGTAAGTCAACGGGCAGCCAGTAGCAATAGCGTAGTTAATCAGGCAAACACCAGACAAGCCTGGCCCAGGGCCGGGAGTAGAAAAACTCATCAAAGGTATATCAAGGATACAGGTATATCAAAGGTGCTTGCCTGGTCTACTCATATATCCAGCATAATTTGGAGTTTAGCATATGTCATGTCATTGTGTCAGTTTAGGAGATTCATATTTTTATGGGTTTTAGGCTCTTGTATCATTCTAAATAAGGGTTTAGAGTTTTAAATTAGATTCCATATATGAAGTGTGGATATTGTAACATTGGATTCGAACCTCGAGACTTGGAACTGGCCAAGGTTGCGTTTGAATCGTTGATGTTACTTTTGTTAATGGTTCCGCATTCATTACCCCCGTGTCCCAGTCATCATTCTTGATGGTCAGTATTGGAAAGGAAATGTTACAGGAATAAGAACTAATAAATTAAAAACAGGAATGCATAGATAAATTTGTACCGAACGTAAGTAGAAGTTTGTAAGATTTCCAACATATGTGTCATGAGACATTAAGAAAATACAAGTAATCCTGTAAGAGGGAGAAAAAACATTTAACAGGGTTCCTTTTTTTTTGCACTCTTGTAGCGGTAAGAGTGTAAAAAAAGTGGTTGCTTTCTTCCAGTCTGCTACTCAGGGATGATTTAATCTAAGAGTTAACAACCTTTAAGCTGCATGTCACTATCAGTCAACGTGTTCACAGGATGAAGGACTCTAGAGTTACCCCCCCCCCCAACCTCTTCCCTGGGATTAAGCGATTGAGTTTCCCCCTGTGTGTTAAAGGCCTCGCACTACTGCACAGCTGCTGCTGTATCAGGGACTAATGGACGAGCTTGATCGATTAAGATTTGCATAAGGGGTCGCTGGAATATTGAGACGTGTGTGTGTGTGTGTGTGTTTGTGTGTGTGTGTGTGTGTGTGTGTGTGTGTGTGTGCGCGCGTTTATGTGTATGTGTGCATACTTACCTATATGTGTTTGCAATGATCAAGTCCTAGCTCCTGGCACCGCCTCTGAACTTGTCACTTCCCAGATTTGCTCTCTCCTAGCCTCGTGGGCTCTATCATACCTACTCTTTAAACTATGTATGGAGCCTTTCTCCACCACTTCCTCACCGAGACCATTCCACTTCCCGATCACCCTGAGACTAAAGAAATACTTCCTGACATCCCTGTGGCTCATCTGTTTTTAATTTCCAGCTGTGTCCACAGGTTCCCTTTTCTCTTATCTCAAACATCCTGTCTCTGTCATCCCTGTCAATGTCCATGAGTATTTTGTATGCTGTTATCCTGTCTCCCTGGATCTTCTGTCCTTCAGTGTCGTTATATTCGTTTCTAACATGTTTCCTCGGGTGTGGGTTCCATACTGGTGCTGTATATTCCATGATGACAAGTGTTGTATAGAGAGTTATGAATAACCTGAGATTCCTGAAACTACTCTAGCATTGGCAGAGGTTATTCGATTGGTGTGAACTTTTGGCGATATGCTAGGCATCATGTGTACTCAACTAATTGTGGTTGCAGGGGTCGATTCATAGCTCCTGGCCCCGTGTGTGTGTGTGTCTTTCTACAGACATTCTTGGTATGGAAAAATGATATGAGGGACTTAGTCTTCATTTTTGCTTAGCGTGCCTCAACAGTGTTGTAATTACTACCACTGGACTAGCATACAAATTACTCTTAAGCGTGTATATGAATTTACACTCTCCTGTGGTTGCAACTCTCCATCAACACTGAGACTGGTGAGTCAAGCTGTGGTAAGCCAGTGGTCGCTGCTGCAGTAGTCACTGTTGGAAAAATAAACACATAAGCAGTATAATGTGATCCTTTATTGACAACGTTTCGCCCTCACAGTGGGCTTTAACAAGTCACAAACAGATTTGTTTGTGACTTGATAAAGCCCACTGTGAGGGCGAAACGTTGTCAATAAAGGATCACATTATACTGCTTATGTGTTTATTTTTCCATTGTGTCGGTATTTTATACCATTTATTTCTAGTAGTCACTGTTATCGGCTACCCTCACCTTCACCTGTTCTTAGACACACCCTGTTGGCACGACACCCCCACACTAGTTCCCCCACTGGCAATCTAATGACACAAACGGTGTGGCATACTGGAGTACGTTACATTTTATTCGACGTATACCACATGCCCATATAGGCATGCCCTCCCGACCAGCGAACTAGCAGTTTAAGGGTATCGCAGTCGGGGAGGGGGCCCACTGTTATGCTAAAACTGCCTAGTTGAATTCGATCACCAGGAAGCCAACCAGAGTTGTGCAGCGATACTCGTGGAGCAACATTGGCACTTACTGTATCTCACTGTATCGCTTGTTCTTACTACTTGTACATAGTGTATATACATTGTACACATGCACGCGTTCGTGGTGACGGAAATATTGTAAGTGTTTACTCATGTGCTTCCTTTTTACTTATCTTACCATTGTTGTCATACTCAGGCTCAGATGTACAGGCCACACTACACCTGTGTTCGTAATAAACATGTTTCTTAGTTTTGTTGTTGTAGGTTCGCCGGTACACACTTTAGTTTTGTTCAGTAGAATAAATGGTACAAAAGTTAAGAACCCCCAATATGGGGTTTAAAGTAAACTATTAAGTGTATATTTTGTTAAGATATACACTCCCTTAGTGTGTATACGTCCTGCCCAGAATTCATATGTATATTTTGAGAGATGCTAGCTGGTGTATTGGTTTAAAGCCTGTTAAGTACACGAGGATCATTGAGGTTGTATGTCACCAGTATAACACCAGTCAAAGATAGTTTAATCCCTAAAACAGTAATTAATGTAAAATTTCAGCGTATGCACACGTTATGGGGTGTGTGTGTGTGTGTGTGTGTGTGTGCGTAAATATGTATTCATATACAAAAAAAAATCGGTCATGGTGCTTGAGTGCTGACAGTATTCTCAGCCAGCATCAAGGGAGGTTCCTTGATGCTGGTGAGGGGCTCTTGATCTAGGAAATTGGAAATTGAATTAAGCCTGAATGCCTTCCATCCCCCTTAATTATAACAATAATAATAGTAATAATAATAAAGGAAGCTCTAACAAGCGACTCAGGGCAGTTACGAGTCATTCTTGAAATTCGATTGGCTCGACGCGTCATTTTAGGTTTCTGATTGGGCCAGAAGGTGTTTGGATGGGAAGTCTGGGGTAGATCACGAACACCTCACTAGAACACGCATCTTCCAATTAGTTCTTGGGGGTTCCTCCACCAGTGTCAGTCGCTTGTGTTTTCTCCGTAATTTAACGAATTAAAAGGAAGTATCGCGGGTTAAGTGACATTTTAGTGTTGAAACGTTGTAGAATTCAGAAAAGCAAGTGGACGTATTTTTAAAATATATGTTTAAAAAACATGCGTTACAAAATTACGTGTTGTAAAATATACGTTTTATAATATCCCCCTAGAAAACATGCGTTAGAAAACATGCGTTAGAAAACAAGTATGCTTACTATGCAAACCTAAATTGATATGCTGAATGAGTGGAAAAGCCTGGTGCCGGAATGTAGAGTTTTGTCTGCTGTGCTGCTGATGTCGCTGCTGATGTCGCTGCCTGCGAGTGAAGGTAAAGAAGTCTTTATTGTGTCCTGAGTGTGAACCAACAGATTCTCCTCCCAGGCAAGGTCAATATTTCACCCTGGCTGAGGACCGTTCCATGCGTGACCTTGACATTAGAAAGAAAACGTGGTTATTTGACATTGTATTGTACAATGTTCAGTACCCATGAATTCGACACAGTGTGCGGTTCGTGGCAATTAACGGATAAAATGTTTTAACTATCAGGAACATTATCAGTCCCCTGGTGGACTAAACTCTCACTGAAGAAAATGCTACGAACCTCATATTATCTTGCTGCACATATTAGTACGTATTATAACCACGAACAGGTGGGAGATCGAACCCGTGTTGTTTTAGCCCGCCTCGTGGTGAGGGAAAATTCACGACGCTCTAACCCACTAGACCATACAATCCTACAAAGATTATGCACCCAGCAGAGCTAGGTGTTGTACCGTGATTCGAGGACATAAGATGATGTGGGTGCCTCAGAGCTAATTTCATTCTACTCCCCGTTTGGTGTACTAGCGCCCACAAGCATTGGATGGCAGTGGAGTTATGGATCCTTGGGGGAATTGTAAATGAAATTTGAGCAACGTTTCGATCCGTCTTGGTCTGAACGAAACGTCTTTTTTTCGTTTTATATTATGAATGATGTACTTATGACAGATTTTGCGACTTGTGGTATTTAATGTTTGTGGGTTAACGATTATAGGAGTTAATAACTTTATTCCTAACGAGCATGTTTAGAGATAACGAGGTTATTGAGACTTAATAATAAGTTAACGAGGATTCTCCGAGGGCGAGTGCTGAAGCCTGCTGCCGAAGCCTGTTGAAGCTTGCTGTGTCGGGTACCCTGCCAAAGCGGCTTCGCCTACTCAGGTAACGTTAAGTTGGTCCCCCCTCCCCATCAACAGCCAATACCATCACCAACACCAACTTGCCGAGGCACTTTAAGGTCTCCCACAACTTGACTTCTCAACTTCCAGCGCCTACAGTTGTGCCAAACTTTAACTTCGTAGATCGTGTGATCTCAGCTTCCGTATCTCGGTATTAAGTGGGCAGGATAGCAGGCACTTAATTGGATGCAGGTGGATTACAAGTCTGAGCTTCAGGAGGAAGAGCTTGACAAACAGCCTGACGAAACGCTGAGCGAAGTGTCTTAGTAAATACTCTGTATTACCAAAGTTCCGTTTCTGATGTGGAAGGTAAGGTATCGAAGGTAAAATTTTAACGTCTTATGCGTTAACATCCTCTTGCATCACGATGACAGCATTTAACCATCTGCCCAGTGTTAAAGTTAAGCGAGCTCTCCTAAGTAACATTTTCACTCCCCTATCATTTCCCATCTCTAGGTAACCGTACCCCCTCCCTAAACCAGTTCTCATCAACCGAAACCAACTCCCTTCCTTAAACCAACCATCTTCTACCATAACCAGTCCTCTCTAAACCAACCCTTCCTCTTATACACGGTCAACGTGTTCTCAAAATCTCTACTACTAATAATAATAATACTATCTTCCTTTATTAAAGGAACCCTCTTCTTCTCTAACCAACTCTCTCCCTCCTAAAACCAATTCTCTTCATTCATCTCCCCTTTTCCTTAGATTAATCTATTCCCTCTTTAAAGAAACAGCCCTCACCCAAAATTATTTCTCTCCCCAATTCAGTCCCCCCTTCTCCCGAAATCAGCCCTTTTCCTCCCCAAATCAGCCCCCTCTCCTTCCCCAAATCAGCCCCCTCTCCCTCCCAAAACCGACTATCTTTCCCCAGGCCAGCCATTCCCAGGCGAACATTCTGTGCCCTAAGAAGTTTTGTAAACTGAGTTACTGGAGAGCAGGAACTAGGAGCTCACGCTCTAAAGGCACTCACAGCAGTGAGCTGGAACTGTGTAACGATCACATCCAGTGTGATGGAGGCTCTCTCCATCACACCGGAGTGTGATGGAGGCTCTCTCCATCACAAAGGATTTTGATGGGGAGTCTCTTACACAGGGGGTGGGGGGGGAGAGTTTGATGGAGGTTGTCCCACTAAACAGGGAGGGGGCTAATAGCTACCTTTCCTTTCCCGTGTCCCAAATGTGATTATCATTTCCTAGGTGTTGTATGGCGCTTGTCTTTAAATATAGGAATAATCCCCACGAGTAAAATAGAGTAGCAATTTTGAACTGTAGTGTCGGCACGCCTCTGCCAAGACAGTGATGGAGTGAATGATGATGAAAGTGTTTCTTCTTTTTCGGGTCAGCCTGCCGATGTGTTAATAAAAAAATATATAAAATTAGAGATAGATAGAAAGATAAGAGATATATGGAAGGTTGGAGGCTGGGAGAGGGCAGGCATGATAGCGAGGACAAGAGACAGCAAGAATTGGGCAGAGGCGTCAACTGGCTCATGCTAGCTTGTTTACCTGTCTCTAACGACCCGCCATAACTCACTAAGTCCATCTGCTAATTACGTACTCGCAGCAGATGGTAATTAATCAGCGTGAGAGATGGCCCAGTGAAATGATAACGCAAGTTCCGCCTCACGGAGGAACTCATGATTTTTATTGCAATAAACACATTGCAAGACTTGTATTTAAACTGGCAGTAAATATCTTATTGAGTAGAATAATGAAGGAAATTCACAGGTTGGAGAACAAGCTTTTATTAGGAAATCTATTCGTTTGATAAAGCTTTAAACGGCAAGCTTTTTTAAGCGTCTCTGCAATCTCCTACTTGATAGAGCAATTCAAAAGTTAACTAATGTTAGTGGAGCACCGCAAGAGTCAGTACTAGGAGCGTCGCTGTACCTAATTTACGTGAACGACCGACCAGAGAGGATTGTCATTGTTTGCGGATGATGTGAAGCAAATAAGAATGGGACTGGGAGAGGACAGTGATAAACTTATGATTGCTACGAATGAGTTGGGATGATTCTGCGTATGATTTGCACTGAAAAGCTATCTGGTTTCGGGGGACCATCGCCCACGCGGCCCATTTCCAGATCAGGACTCCTAAGTTGGAGGGAAAATAATACGAGACTAGGAGTAATTAAAGAAAGGACAAAAGAGTGAAAAAAAAAGTTTGCTGAATACAGGGAAAAAGAGTGTAAGATTTACCTGTCATATTACGTTTGGGATAAACCTTTAACCTACGTTGTGATCCACTTGTTCTGTCCTCTTTGGTGTTTAGTGGTTAGAAAAGACCAGCATTCCGGCCAGATTGCGAAACAGGATTTGGTTACACACTCGCGTGCGTTTTCCTGGGTGGTTGCTGTCCATCATCCTATTACCTGGGACTGGATCATACCAGGTAATATTTCCACTGAGAATGAAGGATTATACCAGTTGTAATTTCCGCTTACAAGACTGGATCATACTACATTACTTATGATTTTCACTGAGAGGAGACGATCATACAGTTGTTTCTGCAAAAAATAATATAACGAAATAACAGGATGAATCATACTCCATATAATTTCCACTGAGAAAACAGGATTATACCATGTATAATTTCCTCTTAGAATTCATACTCATTGTGTTCACAGAGACCTACGATATGTGGTTGGCTCGTGTGGTACAGTGGATTATAAATAAGATTAAAAAATCTAAAAGAATCAGTCACAATACCGAAGCTGGAAAAAATTACAAATAACCCACATTTACATGGTTTCCCTTTGATTTAGAAAGAAAATATATTTGTGAATGGTCTATATTAACTTTCAGTGCGGGAACCACAGTGATAGAAGTTAGGTAGAACTTTGGCTGTAGGCCTGGCATTGGCAAGTAAGGAAATTTACATAAACAGTAACCAGAGTTGAAGGATGAAAAAAAAAATCAAAGATTTATAAATTCGAATAAAATTATTTTGATGGTTACTGGTAGAGTTTGAATGTGGAAGGCAGAGGTGTGTAAGTCCGGCACCTGGCGAAGCTGCGTTGTGAGTTGCATATCCCAGCTCCTGCATAATTCAAACCTTCCACCACTAACCTTGGCAACTTTTTTTTTTTTTTTTTTTTTTTGGGGGGTGAACTACATCGCCAGTGAGGAAAGTCAACACCTGTCAAAAAAGGGTGTAAAAAGAATTAAATAAAAGTCGGTACACATTTGCTCTCTTCCATCTACTGTGACATGACGGTGCGTGGAACTTTACTCCCACATGTAAAATGTGATTTTTTTTGCATAAAAGCTGGTATGTACGCAGGCCTGTTCGGAAGACGTTGTACACTCTTGTCCTATTTGGTAAGATGAGGGGAAGGGGGAGCCTCACGGATCAGTCCCTGGTACGATATTCTTTATTCCGTGTTAAGCATTTACATACACTTAAAGCATTCCTATTATTTTTTATTTTCTTTCCGCCTTATCGGAATCTTTCCAGGGACTTTTTTTTTCCACCTCTAATCCAGATTATCATGTCTGAAGCTCCGTAATACAGTGGTCACCTCGTTAACTCTAATATAATTCCACAGTAAATCTCTCAAGTTGCTCACCAGTTGTCTGATCATTCTGCTCATTAATTCTTTCATCAAAGTGTTTACAAATTAGCCGTTCAAAACGCTTATTAATGTTGGCCTCACCACTGCTGGCCTCACCACTGCTGGACTCACCACTGCTGGCCTCACCACTGCTGGACTCACCACTGCTGGCCTCACCACTGCTGGCCTCAGCACTGCTGGCCTCACCACTGCTGGCCTCACCACTGCTGGACTCACCACTGCTGGACTCACCACTGCTGGACTCACCACTGCTGGACTCACCACTGCTGGACTCACCACTGCTGGACTCACCACTGCTGGACTCACCACTGCTGGACTCACCACTGCTGGACTCACCACTGCTGGACTCACCACTGCTGGACTCACCACTGCTGGCCTCACCACTGCTGGCACCTCACCACCTGCTGGCCTCACCACTGCTGGACTCACCACTGCTGGACTCACCACTGCTGGCCTCACCACTGCTGGACTCACCACTGCTGGACTCACCACTGCTGGCCTCACCACTGCTGGCCTCACCACTGCTGGCCTCACCACTGCTGGACTCACCACTGCTGGACTCACCACTGCTGGACTCACCACTGCTGGCCTCACCACTGCTGGACTCACCACTGCTGGACTCACCACTGCTGGACTCACCACTGCTGGACTCGCACTTCGCTGCACTAAGAATACTCTTGTATTTATCATCCTTCTCCCCCCAGTCGCCATCACTTAAAAACAAAGGTGCTTTTCGTAATTTTATATAGTAAAATTAGATTTAGTATTCATATTCCTCGTTCTGGATATATGGAAGAGCAGGAAAATCAAGAGAAATTTGAGAAGAAATGGCAGGTTGGCGGGAGTGACCATTCTAATCCTTTCATATGTATTTTGGGTTCCCAGCTTCAGCTCCAGCGTGCTGGAAGTGTTGGTATTCAATGTTCATTCGCTGGGCTTCTGCGTGAAGGTTCATTGGTGCGTTCTGTTCACCCTCCCATCTTTCTAGCACCATTCTAGGGATTTATCCTCCCGGTCCTTCTGTGAAGTGATGGAGAAGGGTTGATGCATTCTGAAAGAACAAACAAGGAACAATACCGTGACAGGAACAATGCACAAATAACCAAGTCGGACCGAAACGTCGTCATCAGCTGCTGCTTTTTCCTATGTGCGGGTTATTTGTGCATTGATGTATTCTCTTGGAGAAGACATCTCCTGTATCAAGATGCAGTGGTGTTGCAGCCTCTCCAACACTCCATTCTCAGGTTATCTGCATTTTTACGTGAAGGTATCATGTGGGCTTTGATAAATCCTCATCTGTATTTGGGGCATCATCCTAAGTCTTTATCAACGGGAGTCATTGCAGTGCATCATCCTGTCTGGGTGCTCTCTTGGGCCAGTGTGAATTTCAATGCAAAATCTGAAGACCTTCGTTTCGTCATATTTATTTTCATATTTCCAGAATACTTACTTGGCAGTAGTTATAGCTGAGTGGAACGAACTTCCAAGTAGTGTCACTGAAGGATACCTTTATAAATGAGTGAGGACAACACACGAGTGGCTGGGTTGTGAGTAGTACTTGCCTACCATTGGATAGTAGTTTTGTATATATGCATATATGCTACTTAGAAAAAAAATATTTGGCTTTTTTTCCATAAAATAAAATTTGAACAGCAATTTCGATTAAATGTGTTATAATTTACGTATTTTCTCGAGGGAAGAAGATTGGAAAATAGAATTGTTTTTCGTGCAATATTTCTAAGTGTGGCATGTGAATAGTTTTTTTTTTCTTGTGCATAGACGAGGGCACACATCAGAGCAACTTTTGTTCGATTGTCTTGTCTTGTCTTGTAGGTGCCAGTGCGAATAGTTCCCTCAACTTGTGTTCCTCGTTATCTTTCGCGTTCAGAATAGCAGCTCCATCACTACATTAAAGTAGTAATCAGTTCAACCACACCCTCTCTCACCCTAAAACTCTCACTAGTATTCCTCCCCCACCGCCCCTGCGGTGGGGGAAAGCGAATTGCAGTGGCCAATCTTTGCAACTGAACACAGTATCGCATCCTAGCGCCACCACCACTTTCTCGTATCCTAGTATTACTGTATCGTATCCTAGTACCGCTGCCTCGTATCTTTGTACCACTGTCTCATATCCTAGTATTACTGTATCGTATCCTAGCACCACTGTATCGTATTCTAGCACCACTGTATCGCCTATCACCACTGTATCGCCTATCACCACAGCATCGCCTTCTAGCAACTCTGATTCTCCTGAACCATCACAATGCATCGCTTCAATGAATAAATTTGCCTCTGAATCTGGTGTGCTGGCCCCAACCGGACCTTCCAAGTCAGAGATGGACCCATGTATACTCAGGGTATACTCTGGCCTATTCTTGTGTATACTTTGGCCCGAGTGTTCCTGGTGTTATTGATATCTGATCATATGTATACTTTTTCCATGCATTTCAGTCCCTAGTCATACATTTTTCTGTGTGAACGTATATCTTATGTCTTGTATACTTTGTATATATGTCCTGTCCAGATATATTAAGTATGCCTGGTAGTATGTATACCTGGTGTTATGTACTTTGTACAATGCATATCTGGTCATATGTACACTCTTATCATACTCCAAGTCCATCTGGTAATGTGTATACCTAGTTCCAGGTCTACTTGGTCTTCTTTATACCTAGTTCCTAGTATACATTGTCCCAGATATAAAAAAAGCATATGCTTACCAAGTTATATGCATATCTGGACTTGCGTATACATACGTATATATATATCTGAAACAATGTATACCTTTACTGATGCATACTTGGATCTATATCTGGACTTGTATATACATGATCTTCTCACCCCCCTGTCACCGCCTCCTCCCCAACCATCACCCTCTTCCCTATCGTGTCCCCTCCCTCTACCGTCATCACCCCTCTCCTACTGTCTCCCCTTCCTCCACCGTCATCTCTCGCCATTAATCACCATAAATTTACTCCTGTATACACCCCTCCCTCCCCCTCCACGAATATTTCAAACTCCTCCCTTCTTCCCCCTCCTCCATAACACCCTCCATCACCGCCTCCCACCTTCCCCTTAATTCTTCCCTCTCTAATACCCCCGTCTCTAATACCTCCCTACCAAATACTCCCCACCCTAATACCCCCCCCTCTCTAATACCACCTCCCTAATACCTTCCTTCTTTCTCCTCTTCCCTCCCTCCCTCACTTGTTAGTGTACCCTCACTGAGATAAACACCTCGTTGTTCATAACATGAGACACAATTTCAAGTTCATATACATTGAGAAATGTACATCTCGTTGTGTATATACTGAGAGCCACACAGCTTTCTGTGTATAACTGGGAAATCAATTTTTTTTTGAGGCGAATTTACACTGAGAGATACAAGCGGTGACTACTCGATGTATATGCGGCCAGACATACACAAATGTGTGTGTGTGTGTGTGTGTGTGTGTGTGTGTGTGTGTGTGTGTGTGAAAGAGAGAGAGAGAGAGAGAGAGAGAGAGAGATGCACACTTGGTGTATACACGCTGAGAGATACAGACATCTCGATGTATAGGGTGTGGGATGAGCTTGCATATATTCACACAGGTAATCACCTTTGGTTATATATCCTGAGAGATATTCTTTATGTATCCTTTTACACACGCACAAATACACCTACGTACATACACGCATACCTACATCACGCTCACCTACATACACACGCCAACCTAACTACCTCTCGGTGTATTTGTACTGATACACTTTTCTAGGTGTACACACACTCAGAAATACACTCTCGGTGTATACACACCGAGAAATACACTCCTCTCACCGCATATACACCGAGAAACACCCTTTAATTTTGATACATACAGTGATAACTATATTAAAAGAGCTTTTGTATCTAGCCAAGCTTATTTTTTTCCAGTTTTCGTACTGAATTTATGGATTCCCATTTACGTCAAAATTTACTCGCGTTTTCAATTTAAAATTACAACTATCGAGTTTTGTATACAGTTTTTCTGCGTCGTTTTATTATATAATAATTGTGTTGGGTACCATAAATGTAGTTATTTTCCCTGTTTGGCTTCGAGTTTGTTCACATTTTGCTACTTTGAATGCTCTCGTAGACAGTGTGTGTGACCCCTACGGGTTTAATGCTATCTAAGAATGTAATATCAGTAATAGCATCAAAATTACGATACCGTGACTCGAACAGTTACCTAAACACGTACTGTGGAGAGAGAACTTCTAGCGACGTTTCTGTCAGTCCTGGACCCCTTGTCTCAATAATAATTATACGTAGTTGCGTCTTTTTATAACGGTGGTGTCAGTTGCAAATTGAAATCTAAAACAATTAATGAGACCAATTTCGACTCGCCGCTGAGATTATCTCCACTTCTGTGTAAACTTGATCAATTAACCTAACTGTGTGAGCTAGTTTAATATAATTGTGGATACGTTAGTTCAAGTATAACTGTGCACAAATCTTTTCAAATACCATACTTTTTTTTTTCTCACAGGCTTTTATGAAACACAAAAGCGTTCTTCAGCCATCCTTAGCTGGAGGAAGTGCATCTGGCTTTATAATGGTTCTGTGGCCCCGGAGCTTGTGGATGAATTGACTCGTTAAATGTTGGTCCCTGCATTGCTGCATTTCCGGGAGTCCGGTCAATATAACCACCATCCATCCCACTGTTGTATCTCTGGGAGCCTGCTCCCTAACAGACTTCCTGCTGTTGTATTCCTGGGAGCCTGCTCCCTAACGTCTTTCCTGCTGTTGTATTCCTGGGAGCCTGCTCCCTAACGTCCTTCCTGCTGTTGTATTCCTGGCAGCCTGCTCCCTAACAGTCTTCCTGCTGTTGTATGCCTGGGAGCCTGCTCCATAACAGCCTTCCTGCTGTTGTATTCCTGGGAGCCTGCTCCCTAACGTCTTTCCTGCTGTTGTATTCCTGGGAGCCTCCTCCCTAACGTCCTTCCTGCTGTTGTATTCCTGGCAGCCTGCTCCCTAACAGTCTTCCTGCTGTTGTATGCCTGGGAGCCTGCTCCATAACAGCCTTCCTGCTGTTGTATTCCTGGGAGCCTGCTTCCTAACGTCTTTCCTGCTGTTGTATTCCTGGGAGCCTCCTCCCTAAGAGCCTTCCTGCTGTTGTATTCCTGAGCGCCTGCTCCATAATACCCTCGCCCTTCCTGCTGCTCTTCGTTCCTAGCTCTTATAAAATTTACATTTTCGTGTTTCATTTACATAAATTAGCTTTGATTGTTCCCTTCTTTGAAATACTGTATAGTCTTATATTCATCAGGTTTAATTTTTCTTCCGGTGGAATTTAATTAACCTTTCCTAGAATTAAGGTACACTGAGTGTATGTCTGTTATACACTGTAAGTTGACTTTAGTCCCTTTGTTAAGGATTAAAATATCCTTAACTGGTGTTGTACAGGTGATTTATGACCCTCGTGAAGTAGATAGCTTTTAAACCTAATAAACCAATAAATAAACAAAGCTACACTGTTAGTGTGTGTATTTGCGCATGATATATCTGGCTACCATTATTTGATGCAACAGTAATACAGTACTGAATAGCGCTCTTGTCACTCGAGGGAAAGTGCTATTGTATTTTTGTCTTCCACAAACTAATACAACAATGTATTTAAGCGTAACGCTCACTCGGGGGAATCAGCTAATGTACCTTACAGGAGGTCTGCACCGGTGAATATCCGGTGTAGATCTCCATGAGTTTGTGTTGAAAACTGGAAATATCTGAATGTTAGATTTTGAGTTTAGTTAAGTTCTCTCTCTTTCCTACTATGCAGGACTCATATTCATGTCTAATAAATCAACCGTAGGTTTCATGATAAGGTTCTGCCACTAAGTCCAAAGACCTATTGTATCTGTCTTTTATACACAAATACAACGAAACATTTCGTAATAACGTTGTGTCAGTAGGGTAAAACTCGCATTGTACCTTTGGCGGCCAGAAACTAATAGAACAATACGATTCTAGGTAATGCACTGTTGTCCTCAGTTGCATTTCCAGCCCCTTCTGTGAGGCGTGGAATTAGAGAAGAGGGCGAGAAGCCACAAAATTAGAGAGGGAGTGATTCTTGCGTGTCTGTCGGGACCCGCTGTCTGCACCACCCGGCCTCCCCAGATTGTTATTGTGTAGTTCATAGTAATTCTTGCAATCAGTGCCACAGTTTCTGCTCTCAGTCGTAAACTGAGTAACGCGTGAAAATGTGTGGGGGTTCTCCCTTCATTTTGCAGTGAAGTCAACATCGTCTGAAAAAGGAATCTCTGGATAATATAAGTACAGTATATATTTCCCGAGGTGAAGCCAAAGGGGCTATTCAGCGACTGGGGAATGATAGGTAATGAGGTATCAAACAATTCTCCTTAAAGAATCTAAGAGATAATAAGAGTGGCATAAGCCATCCTGAAAGACAACAATTCCCAAGTGTTAGTAATTCCAGCTGTGATAAAACCTTTAAAGATGTCGCAGCTTTTAAATTCTTCGTGGAATGTTTGGTGATATCTTCTTTGTTCCCCCCACTGAAGTCTCCCACCTGAGGCTGAAAGATTTCATCACTTAATGTAAGAAACCCATTCTGTGTGGTGGACTATAACAGGGAAACATAGCAAGCTTTTGTCATCACTGTATAACACGAAATAGGATAACACACTGCTAATGTATCCACTTTTCTTCAATAATAAAAAAAAAAAAATAAAGGTAGACGGTTTTCATGGTATAGAGTAAAGTTGCCCCTACCATTCTAATTTAGTTCAGGTTCAAGTCACGTATGCGTTACGCTTCTCGGTTTTCACTTGTTTCTCATAGCACCCTTGGGATTTGGCGCGCGCCAGCTATAAAGTAGAGGATAGCGCGCGCTACCGCCAACTTAGTCTCTTTTTATGACGTCTGCCTCAAGCTTCAGCTGTTTCCACTTTCGTGCTCTTTGATCCCTTCTGCGTTTTTTCCCTACTCTTCCTCGCTATTGAGTTCTCTTTCGGATTACTTTCCAGGAAATCTGAACTGGAGTATCGGAGAGTGATGAGACCTTCCCGGGGGTAAGGCAGTGCGCCCTCTACACGGGGCAGCACTGATAACACGGCATTTTCACTAGAATATGCGAAGCTGGTACTGGGTGGAGTGTTAGCCTGCAGCTTAGATGGTGGGTGCTCGGCACACCCCCCTCTCAACCCTACAGTGACAACACCTGTGCCCAAACCCATACCCATGCTCACACTCGTACTCACCACCGCTAACACCGACGAATTCATCAGTACTTATACCCTGGCTGGCACTCTTTTACACCCTACACGCAAAACACACTAGTTCCCACACCCATTCTCCCCCAGAAACATTCATTCATATTAACACACACACACACATACACACACACACACACACACACACACAAACAAACACACACCTCTTAATATAATACATCTCTCTCTCTCTCTCTCTCTCTCTCTCTCTCTTCTTCTCTCTGGCCAAACAATAACACTAGACAGAGGAAATACTCTCAGCCAGTGGTCGTATCCGAGCCTAATAAATACGGTGACACTAGACGCTCATAAATTGCCCTCACAATATACTGGGGCGCGACATCTTGGCGGCGACGACTACGACGATGGCGGCGGCGGCGACTACGACGATGGCGGCGACTACGACGACGACGGCGGCGGCAGGGACTTCGACGACGGCGGCAGCGGTGGCGGCTGCAGCAGCCGTGCAAGGAGGGTGTTGGCGCCTGAGGCAACATTGGTTCGGTGTGCCGGGTCACCATTTGGAGAAGACCCGGGCCGGCAGTACCAGCGAACCTACAAGAAGATGAAGAAGTGGGCGAAGTAGATGGAAGGGTGTAGTGGGCGGTGTGATTAGTGGGAAGGTTGGGCAGTGGGAGGGGTGAGTTGCAGGTGGGGGATGGTAGTGGGGAGCAGTGGTGGGTAGGGGTCGGGGGGTACTCACGTTATCTTGGGTCCTAAAACGCACACTTCATTTATCTTGCAATATTGACCGGCCACATTTATTTGGTGTGTGTGTACTCACCTATTTGTGGTTGCAGGGGTCGATTCACAGCTCATGGCTCCTTGTGAGTGTGTGTGAGTGTACCCACCTAATTGTGGTTGCAAGAGTCGAGACTTAGCTCCTGGACCCGCCTCCACTGACCGCTACTAGTGTGTGTGTGTGAGTGAGATTATAAGGGTAGAGTTTTAGCTCCTGGACCCGCCTCTTCCCTAAAGGCAGCTCGAAGATTCGCTACCCTCACATAAGCTGATGTTACACCGTTTATTTTTACCTTCTGCTATATATTTTGTGATATTCGCTTACTTATAAGTCCCCTTGACCGATTTTTGTATTTCACAATTACCAAACTGGGCTTTATTGATTGATTTATATATAAGCTCTAAGCCTTTTCGGTGTTTCGTCTTAGACTGGTGGAAGCTCGATCCTTCGTCCGTTGTGTTCGACAAAACACGGTAACAGTGGCTGTACTTTCTCAAGCTTCAGCTTCTCCAAGTCTTCATTCTCTCCTGTTCTTCCTTTCAATAACTTTAACCCCTATGAATTTACAGCTTTACTCTCATTTCTCCCTCACTTCTTTTATTTTATTAATTATTGGAAATTAACTCAATGGTCACAGGGGGTTAATGATCAGAGAGGACCATGATAACAAAGGGACCATGATGACAAGGGAACCTGGGTCACTGATAACTAGGAACATAGACGGACCTTGGTCAGAGGGCATTATAGACAACATAAGAAGGAGCTTTGCAGCAGGTCTACTGGCCCATGCTAGGCAGTCCAACTCTCACTCGCTCAAGAAAAGAGCAACACTGCAGTAGGCCTACTGAAACCTTAATTTCAGGGAAGCCTAGAGAGTAAATGCCTCGCCTCAATAGGAGTAAGATGCTTGGAGCAGCAAGATATTTTTATTTGCCTCGGTTAATTCACGTTGACTCAAGTGTTTTACTACCACTTTACAATATAAGCTTCATCCTTTCAAACTACAGAAGTGAGTCGGGTAACTGAATCTCTTAGAAATATAGCCTACTTTGATAACTATACCACTATCCTACAGAAATGGAGAGGCAGTGTGTTTCCCCGACGCTATTTCAATAATAAAAATAATAATAATACAGGGATATATATATATATATATACAAATTGTTTCTATTAAGAAACATTATTACCAGTTTTAGAGATTAAGGTACCCATGATTGGTAGCCAATAGATGATACGCAGTTTCAACGGCCCTCGTGTAGTTGATAGTCTTCAACCTAATAGATCAACTAACCAGTAATAATAAAAGTCATAATAACAATAGTTCTGTTAAGTAAAAGGACACAAATGCAACTAATGTGACATTTTATTGTGGCAAGTCTAGTTTCAAGCCGTAACGGCTGAGAAGCTCCTGGAGAGCGAAACGTTGCCACAATAAAATGTCACATTAGTTGCATTTGTGTCCTTTTACTTAACATATTGTCGGTAATTCTACCAATATTATTACAACAATAGTTCTGCTTATAACGATTAGCATTAATTTTTTAAGCAACACATTTTCATTTTATTGTTTTTAATCTTTGTTGGCAACAAGTAATTGTAAAGTTCTGTTTATTACACACGAGAAAACGTACCCCATCACACATTGGATTACTCCTTCATGATGAAGTTGATAAGTTAACAAAAAAAAAGTGTTAGGTCAAAGAACACAAGTGCAAATAGTGACATTTTATGGTGGCAACGTTTCGCTCTCCAGGAGCTTTGTCAAGCTGTTTCAAACAATAAACACACACACAGGTGTGTGTGTATATATAGGTACATAGTGAGGTACAAAAGTAGCCTGAGGAAAAATGTAAATACAACTTTGGTGTATGTGTGCTTAGCATTAGGAATAACATTAAGAGAGAAATAATGAAACTGAACGTAGATCTGTCACCCACTATGATAACATGAAGGTAAATAAGTACCTTTATGGAGAAACTTGCAATATGAACAGACTGATGTAGTAGCCGGAGGTTTAGGTTTGGTTGCAAGGTCTTCTGGGAGTTTGACACACACACACACATGATCAAACCAAATACAAATTAAGTGGCCAGCTATGTCACTATCTTGAACAATGTTTTTTTATATAAACAGTATAATAACCTAAGAAATGTGTCAAGATATCTTCTAGATTTCCTAAATTTACTTGCAACAGGTAAGTGAACTGTAGATATGAATCCAGAGGTACTCCTGTTAACCGTTTTGGGGCCTAGTTCCTAGGCCTTTTGTGTATCCAAATGCTCTTGTGCTACTGTTAATAGGATGGCTATGGGGTGCACAATAAATTAGGCATTCCGGCGGCAGAACTTGAAAATCTAAACAGAAGAAGGGAAATTAATGGTTAAGGTCTTTAGAGATGCATAACAAGAAGGATCATTTAGTGCAAAGATATGAATATTCCACTAATTGTTCGTTAATTTTAAAGGCATTTTTAACCGGAGGGGAAGACCTTTCACTCAGTGGGAATTTGAACTTGATAAAACCCGACGGTGGGGTGAAACGTAGCTTAATATAGGTTTCTCCCTGCTAAATATTTATTAAATTGCCACTTGCTGACTGACACGCTTGTCTGTGGGCTTAATTGCTCGAGTGTGTATACAGAGAGCGTGTTATACAACAAGTGTAATTTCGTATTATTCAAGTGCGTTTAAGCTTAATTGCTGTGTTGATTATGTTGTTAATTGGGTGATTAGACACTAGGGAAAGTTTATAGAAGATTTATAGGAGATACCTTTACGTGCCTGGCATATCTGTGGCTAGTCTCGTAATTTTTTACTCTCTCGCAGCACCGGCTTGAGGCTTTATTGCTTGATCAACTAGGCTTTTAATGCTAGAGGCCCGCAGGTCTACACAGCCGTGAGAGCCTGGTTGATAGAGCACTTGAAAGAATTAGTGGTGTAGTTTTGTCCGGTAACTTTCATTTTTCCTGCAATATTTCCGATATCTGTTGGAAACAGGTTGAAGAGTCTTGGACCCCTGATATTAGCAGTTGACAGGTAGTGGCTGGATATGGATGTTGCTTATGGAGTAGCTGAAGGAAATTTAAATTAGTATAAGGTGGTAAAAATGGAAAATAGTAGAAACGTCGTTAAAGGATGTGATAAAAAATGTCGAAAATGAAGAGAAGGAAGCAGACAGAAGGATGTAGCAGTGTAGAAGAATGAGAGATTTTAATGGTAGCTGTGATACTCAAGTAATAACAAATTAAAATATTCATGAACATTAGTTCTTTGAAGATAATTAAAAAAGAGCGAAACGAAAACAACACGAATTCATCCGCCCCCCAAAAAAAAAAAAATCTTTTAGCAGTAATTCATCTGGAGGTCACTAGCTTGACTGTGTTTCCTTACTGTTAAAAATAATACTTTGATCAAAAGTTGTAAACATTAGAATATTGACCATTGGGCCCTTCAAAAAAAGTGTTCGAATAACGAGTAAGCAACAATGAATAGAATATTATAATTGGAAAAAAATACCAGCAATGTATCGGATGGTTACTAGATTACTGTAATCTTTATTTGCGTGCTTGACTAGGTAAGTACCAGACAAGCCTGGCCCAGGCTCGGGTAAACCATATTACACACACACACACACACACACACACACACACACATACAATATTTATATTATCTGTGTATTAATTATAGACTGATGTACTGAACACGTCGAATCCAGACTGAGGGACTGATTACCTCAAGCTACTCATTTTCCACCTTTTTTTTTTTTTAATTGGACTGAAGAAGCCAGTGCTGGGCGAAACGTTTCCAGAATAAAGATTTCCAAATGTTGCACAAGTGTGTCATTTATATTTCATGTAGCAATATTTACTTAATCTTCCTTATATACTTTAGCATATTTAGAGGAACTGGCGCACAAAAACCAGTAAGATGCCTTGTTGCTAGTGAAGCAGACCCTTACGGGTTTAGCATGTTTGATTATAAACCACACCACGGGCGGGGTTAGTTGCTATGCCACTCGCACGGGTTTAGTTCTTCTCCGTTATTATAATCCGTTGGATAGCAAAGGGACCTGAAAAGTTGTATGAAAAAAAAAAATCTGCGAAGATGCGAATGTGTACAAGAGTTATCGGAGTAAGGTGTAAGCGCTAAACCCATATGGGTAATATAGCTCCGGGGTACTCGAGGCCGATTCAGGGAAGAGGAGGAGGGTTCAAGTCCCTTAGATCAAATGGACCTTCACTGGCATTAGGGCGTCCCCTGTGAAGGGTGTGTACAAGGGCTGGACAGGCACTTAGTACCTGGCCAGCCGGGCTGTGGTTCGTACGATGGACTACGTGCGGCCAGCAGAAACAGCCTGGTCACGGACCGGGCCGCGGGGGCGTTGACCCCCCGAATTGTGGATGAAGAGGTAGAATAATAAAGGCTGGTGCTTGTATGTCTTAACAGATGGTGTAGGTAGGTGGTGGAGGGTGGTGCACCAGCGTCACACGGGCTGTGGTGCACCAGCGTCACACGGGCTGTGGTGCGCCAGCGTCACACGGGCTGTGGTGCGCCAGCGTCACACGGGCTGTGGTGCGCCAGCGTCACACGGGCTGTGGTGCGCCAGCGTCACACGGGCTGTGGTGCGCCAGCGTCACACGGGCTGTGGTGCCCCAGCGTGCACCACAGCCCATATGACGGAGATGCTTGGTGGCGGTAACATGGAAGACATAATTATCTGCTGGAGGAGACGTGTATGAAAAATCGGTGAGACGCCAGCGTTGACTTTGGCCAAGGATGTCATTACTCACACGGGTTAATTCTGCTCCCAACTCTGAAATCTCTCTATCTCTGTCTCTCTTTCTTTTCTTTCTCTCTCTCTCTCTATTTCACGTAAACTAAATCGGATAATGGTCTGCAAAAAACTGACCAGAGGGCACAGAAACGTACGAAAAATTGCAGGTACCTGTTCATAGTTACAGAGCATACTAGCTTTGAAAGTGTCAAGCCAATAGGATGAGACATTCTCAAGTTATGAACGAAAAAATATGATGGAAATAGATAAGAGGAACTCCTTAGAAGTTACATAATAATTTAGGATTGCAGTAGTAGCGTTAAACAGAAGCTTAAAAATTAAAATTAAAACTATTGTTACCAAGAGCAAAAATAACCGATTTTCTTTTAAGATGATACATTTTTTGTTGTTCAGATACATTTTTTGTTCAAATTACTCTAGCGTCGCAATATAAAGGACTAAGACGGTGTTTTCCTCCCCCCTGGCTGCACGTCCTGACCTAATAGGCAAGGTCTTCTGGCAGTCGCCATGATACCGTACGTCCCAACCTGCTACACTTGAAGCCATTGTTGCTGCTGTTACAACTGATGTTGCTACCGTTGCTGCTTCAACTGCCGTTGCTGTCGCGGCTTCTGCTATTGGCTGCATCCTTGGTTAATATCAGCAGATCGTCACTCCATTTCTACAACGTGTGTACGATTGCCAACTCCGGCCTTTTCTCCTTTCCTATCTCAATTTGTCATGCTTCCTCTCCCTCTCCCCGGAGCGTGGGCCAGCACAGCCACACTACTCGTATACAACCCTTCTTTCCACTATATTTTGTGGGCGCACGTTTCCCTCTCCTGTCATTTATCTTGCCTCTCCCACCCCTTGTACCGATCCTGAACACTATATCGCTCGCTGATTGCCAAGAGTGAGTGTGTGAAAGTGTATGAGTGTGTTAGTTACTTAGTCACTTCGTTAGTTAGACATTCTGTTTGAGCGCCGTGGGGATCGTAATTTATTTGCGATCTTTCGGTACTTATCCGATCTTTACAAATCATGGTTGGGGTTTTCCTACACGCCCCTTGTTCCAGTTTCTACCACCCTGCACGGAACTGAGAGAAAATGCCTGACGTAACTGTGTTCCATCTGGGTGTTCAGCTTCCTGCTAGGCTCTTGTTCAGGCTTCATAACTTGTCATAACATACACGTAAAGCTTATCCATTCTGTGGATACCTCTCGGCTTTTACGTTGCTTGATTTAGGGCTGGCTTCGCAATGGTGCTTCATGCTGGAAGACTGGAATGACTTGCGTTGTGTTCGAGGGAGCAATTAAGGGTTCCTTAAGACTGTTTTCAAGTTTGCCAGCCTTGTGTAAGTTGCAGATGTAATACCCTGTATATAATCCTCCCGAATGAGATTTGTTGTGATTTATCTCCGGTACTATAGCGTATGCTAAACATGTTTGTCTCCAACTAACGTGTATGTTCCCATGTCCCTGGTCATCTTTCAGATAGTCTGTTCATATCCTCCGTGTGTTTCTAAGCATTTTCTACGTCATTATCATGTCTCCTCTGGCTCTCCCATAAATCAAGGTAGCTAATTTCAGTGTGTGGGTGTGTACTTACCTAATTGCGGTTGCAGGGGTCGATTCATAGCTCCTGGCCCCCGCCTGCTCACTGGTCGTCGCTACTAGTTCCACTCTGCTCATGAGCTTTAGCATACCTCTTCTTGAAGCTGTGTGTGCTCGCGTGCGTGTGCGCCCGTGCTTGTATATTGCGTGTATTTATTGTACACTAATGACCAAAAAAAACATTCGTATTTTGTCCTGCGGGGGAAATAGTCATTCTTTTCTGTCGTGTTCACTAAAAAAAATATTCGTTTAAACCGTAATTTTTTGTTTTGTTCAGTTAATGTTGCAAAAATTATTATGAATCACTTTAAGGTCTTGTGACCTTAAAGTGATGTTGATTGTGTGTGTGTTTTCACCTAGTTGCAAGGGTCGAGTCCTGGCTCTTGGTCTGACCTGTGCAATAATTGCGAAATATTTCTTTCTGTTTAGGGGTCTTAAATTGATATTTAATACGTTAAAAACTGGGGGACGCCCACGCGAGGCGTGTATATCATTACACTGCTTTCATGGCAAGGATGAGAGATGGTTTAATACAAAGGTGGTTGTGGCAAAGAAGAACATTCTGGTCACCTATTTGTGGTTATTAATGAACAAATATTGATGGTTACCCATTACGTATTGGCACGGCCCTTTTTTTCCAGTACTTCCATACAAATATTCTCTCTCTCTCTCTCTTATTACTATATAATCTTTAAGAACATCGTCATTCTGTGACCCAAGGTGCCAGGGGCCGCCTGCGCCTCGCCAGTTCTTCGTTTTTGCCGCACACGAGCGCAATATAAAGTGTTCCCGCAGCTCCATGAATTTAATATTTTATACGAGGTGTTGGGAACGCGATTATTTCTCCAGTCGAGGTAAAAAGAAAAAGTTATCCGTTTCAGGGAAAAATAATGACTTGTATCCCGTTTTTCTGGTCCCGTTATTTCCCGAAGATATGTAGGGGAATGAAAGCTATTAGGTGTGAGAGAGAGAGAGAGAGAAGGAGAGAGAGAGAGAGAGAGAGAGAGAGCTATGAAAAAGATTCCTCAGTCGATCTATCTTCAGATAGATGGTAATAGGTCTTATTTTGTGTGGGATGTGGAGAGGGGTGTTGGAGTGAATGGGGAGAAGGGAGTGTGTGAGCGTACGTGCGCACGCGCTTGTGTACTCGCCTTTATGTACTCTTCTAGCTTTGTGGGCCATGTCGTGTGTGTGTAGGGGTGCAGTGTATGTATGGTCTAAGGGGTGTTTGCTGTATGGAATGTGTGTGGGGGCGGCTGTGGAATGTGTGGGGAGAAGAATTGTGTGGGCGTGTGCAATATGTGTTGTAAATGTGGAATTTGTGTATGTGTGCCTGGTAGTGCAGAGAACGTGTGTAATGTTAGGTGTGGAGTGCATGTGTTGGAGATTGTGTCTATGTGTGCCTGGGGGCGTGGTAGGAGGAGTCACCCCAGACCCGGAGAAAAATTGACTGTTACATCCAGCATTAGGCTCGGCTATAATTAAATGGGTAATGCGGGGTAGCACCCACTTCTTACAGCATTAAATATGACACGCAAACCACTGCATTGGTTTGCCGGCCATCCACTGACTGTTGCCAACCATCAATCATGGTAGACCACGCTTATTATGCCATGGTACCTCTTGCCCCCTCCCCTCCCCCTCCCAGGATAAATACACTGAGAGGTGTGTTTTTCTCAGTGTATTTATGCTATTGAGTTTACAGTCATCCCTGTTTTAGGGATTAAAGTGTTCTTGTGTTAATGACCCTAGTGGAGTTGATGACATTTAAACCCCCCCATTAGCCAATCCCTTCACCCCTTCCCTCCTCTCTATCCCCTCTCCTTCACCCTGTCCTCTCCCCTCTTTCTTCCTCCCCTCCATCCCCACCTTTACCACCTCCATCATTCCCTCTATCTCCTTCCTTACCCCCTCCTCTCCACCACCCTCCTCCCCCATCACCTCCCCACCACCCGACAACCCTCAACAAATGGTAATCGTGACGAGGGAGTCATCTTCAGTCACTGTCACTTCAACTCTTCCTCTCTTCCCTTTCGCTTCTCTCTCGCTTTTTTATTCCCTACCTTTTATTCCTTTACCTGTTCTCTTCTGTCCCATGATTTCTCTACCCCCTTACCTCCCCTATCTCCCTTCGCTTCCTTTGTTCTCCCCCTCCCCCCTTCTTTCCCTTATCTTTTTTCATTTTCTCCCTTTCCTTTGTATCCTTTCCTTTTATTTCTATCCTTTCCTTCCTTTTTTTCCATTTCCTTCATTTTCTCGCGTACTCATCTCTACTTCTGCTGTGAAAAAATGAAACTTCGCCCTGACTCTGTCTTAAAGTGATGGTACTCTGAAGCAGTGCCCCGGAGTGCCAGGTCACTGGGTGTGTAGTGTGTCAGCACTTGACCTTCCTGTGACCTTCAGATTCCAGAGGGTTTAGCGCTTCTCTGTGAATATAATAAGCGTCCTTCGGAATAAAGAGCAACGGCTAAGTCTCTTTGCCTAAATGAGTGTTGGGGGTAAGAACATAAGAATGGAAGAACACTGCAGAAGTCCTACTGGCCCATACTAGTTGGGTCGTTCTCAGAACCAGCCTTGGGTAACTGGTCTTGGGTAAGGACACTCTTAGGTGACAAAATTCGGGTAAGAATGTTTTCTTAGGTAGATGTAATGGGGAAACTGTATTGGGTTAGAACATGGACTGGGGTAAAAATCTCACGTAACTGGATTGAGTTAAGAGCCTTTCCCTGGTCGACTGGGATGGTACACAGTTCTTTTCTTAGGTAATCGAACTGGATTATAAAATGTTTTTTTTTTCTTTTTAGATAACTAAAAATGACTTATTTTGGATAACTAGGTTTAGCTGGAGTAAGAACTCTAAGTTTTAGATAACTTTAAGAACAAGACTTGTTGTGGGTCACGAATTTGTGGGAAGAACTGATGTTGTGGTAACTGCGTTGGGGGCTATCAGAACCCTGGGTTCCAGGACACCGAGCCATCAGCGTCCCACCACCAACACGTCCGAGTTATGAATGGTCACTGGGTGTCCATTCTCCTTTATTTTCACTCTTGGTGGACGGCTGCCTCCACAGGTTATGACAATAATTTTTCATCTGAGGCGACATTGCCTGTCCCAGAGCTGGTGTTTGAGCTAAGGAAGCTCTTCTTCGTAGCTTCTCCATAATAGTTTTTGACTGTTTCTCTTGTCATTAAGCTTATTTCTTAAATCTGAACGGGTCTGTTGTTATGCGCTTTTGATTTAGAGGTCCCACCTATATATATATATACTGTAATTTGCAAGGTTGATGTGCTTGTTTTTATTGCTTTATTTTAGAGCCTCTGTCTATTATTGTTTTTACTGTGTTTATAAAGAGGTGTTTATCCTGAGTATAATGAGTGTTGTCGAAGATTTTTATTCTCTTCTCTTTTTTTTTCTTTCTCTTTTTTTCTTTCTATTTTTTCCTTTCTATTTTTTTCTCTCTTTTTTTTCTCCTTTTTCCTTTCTCTTTTTTCCTTTTTTTCTCTTTTTTCTTTCTCTTTTTTCTTTCTTTTTTTTCTTTCTCTCTTTTCTTTCTCTTTTTTCTTTCGCTTTTTTCTTTCGCTTTTTTCTTTCTCTTTTTCCTTTCTCTTTTTTCTCTTTCTCTTTTCTCTTTCTCTTTTTTCTTTCTCTCTTCTTTCCTCTCTTTCTTCTCTTTCTCTTTTTTCTCTTCTTCTCTTTCTTCTCTTTCTCTTCTTCTCTTTCTTCTCTTTCTCTTCTCTTTCTCTTCTCTTTCTCTTTCTTCTCTTTCTTCTCTCTCGTTTCTTTCTTTTTCTTCTCTCTTTTCTCTCGCTTCTTTCTTTTTCTTCTCTCTTCTCTCTCGCTTCTCTTTTTTCTCTCTTGCTTATCTCTTCTCTCTCTCTCTCTCACCCACCCATACTCCCCCCTCCTTTGCTTACTCGACTTGATTTCCCCATTTTTGGAGGGTTGTAATAATTATGTGTAAACATGGTGAAGGAAAGGTTGCGTGGGATGGGTTGTTGGGTTTAAAGGACAATCATCATCATTAAGGCAGTGTGTCACACCCGTACCCCACCAGTCAAGACTTTAATGGATTAAACTTTGTGTATATACACTGAGAGAGGAGCACCGCTTAGTGTATATAACCTGTGTGAAGGAAAGATAAGACTGAGTTAGATCCTTGAGATTTGGTCAGGTGAAGGTGGGGGAAAGCCTCAGGGTGGGACAGCTGCTGTTCCTATGGCTGGCCACGGCAGCATCTTGCCCATGCTGTACTGGGTGATACATACATCCGACCCCCAGCATAGAGAGTGTGGGGTGTGCAACCCTTTAAGGATCTGTGTCCTGCGTTGCCAGACGTACGTTATCAATTGACTGTTAAACATACATGTATATAATGGTTAAACTATTTTAGGCTA
Source organism: Cherax destructor (assembly GCA_009830355.1). Lineage (NCBI taxonomy): Eukaryota > Metazoa > Arthropoda > Malacostraca > Decapoda > Parastacidae > Cherax > Cherax destructor. The sequence continues at coordinate 51,161 of WNWK01004879.1, forward strand.
AAATAACCAGGCAGAGAATTACTAATTTTTTATGCTGTTTGATCGTGCAGAATTAGACGTACTGAAATGCTGTATATGGGGGTTTTAAAATGATTTATCATGAAAGTGATTTGGTTCATTCAGAGAAATCTCTCAAAAATGTACACATATCCTGATAGACTCCAGGAATTTCTTTACTAATTTGGTCTCAAAATTGATACCCCCGTGACGCTTCCTCATAACATCCTTGATTGAACGTGCAGTTAATTTTTTTCAAGAGTCTGTAGTGTGGGAATAAATTGGTAGAGAGGTATCAAATTGGAAGGCACTTGCTAAATTGATATACAGTGCCAAATCTGCTATTTCTTATCCTTTGAACAACATTAGCAACAAATATCTATGAGCGTGATACTAGCAGCGTATATACTCATATATATGTCGTGCCGATTAGGTAAAACTGGTGATTTTGGCTTAAATAGCAACGCTCTTCTTGCCATAGAAGACAAGTAAACATTTGTGTATGCAATAATTTCGCCAAAATTATTCTGAACATAACGAAAAAAATATATTTCATTGTGTTTGTTTGTTATTAAATTAATGTTAAGGTATCTAAAATATATTTAGTTGGGTTAGGCTAAATTATATTGCGCTTGTTGTAATAAGGTTATGTAGGTTTTCAAAGTTTCTCTTGGTACAAAATTATAAATTTTTACATTAACTTAAATGAAAAAAAATATATCTTTAAACGTATAAGACAAAATTTTAGAAAAGACTTAATTTTAGATGAGTTCTTGCTAATTGACCAGTTTTACCTAATCGGCACGACATATATATATATAATATATATATATATATATATATATATATATATATATATATATATATATATATAATATATATATATATATATATATATATATAGTATTGATAGTGAAGCATATCTGATATATATATAATATCCTTGAAGAGTTTATTCACTTATTTAGATTTAAGTATTTTGTGGCATGTGAAGAGGTCATAGACTCTGGGTATATAGTGTATACATACACTTGAGAGTTACATTATCTTGTACCTTGACAAGTGTGTATTCACTCGATGGAGTGTACAACAGACAAATACGTGGTGTACCTGACACTACGTGGGTCCTGACACTACGTGGGTACCTGACACAGGTCCCTGACACTACGTGGTGTACCCTGACACTACGTGGTGTACCCTGACACTACGTGGTGTACCCTGACACTACGTGGTGTACCCTGACGCTACGTGGTGTACCCTGACACTACGTGGTGTAACCTGACGCTACGTGGTGTACCCTGACGCTACGTGGTGTAACCTGACGCTACGTGGTGTAACCTGACGCTACGTGGTGTACCCTGACGCTACGTGGTGTAACCTGACGCTACGTGGTGTACCACGTATTGACATTAGTGTTGACGCATAGGAGTGAACGTGGATGTTTGTGTTGCGTCATGGCATTAAATGGATGTTTGTACGTAGTCATATTATTTTTTACTCACTTATTATTTTACATTATTACACATAACAAAAACCCGCACACAGAAGAAAACTCATGACAACGCCTCTGTCCCACCTGGTTATATGTAAACCATACCACGGGTGGGGTTCGAACCCGCGGTTACGCGACGGTCTGGAGTTCTGAGACTCTCTGACCGCGGGTTCGAACCCCACCCGTGGTATGGTTTGTTTGCAATCGTGTCATTACGATTTCGTGAGTCTGGTTATATGTATGTTCCAGTCTCGGTATTGTGCTATAGTGTTCTCCATTTCTCTAGCATGTATTGAAGCCTAAATGTGATTGGTTAGACTTATTTGTAATTGAATTTACACACATTTTTTTTAGCGTAGTTGTAATTCAACTTACGAACAATAGTAAGTGGATTTACGATCGATAGATTTCCTTTAAAATAGTCACTGTGTGACCCTTTAAAACCTTTCCAAAATGGTCAGGCCACTTGTTATAATTCTCTCATTTGTCTACCAAAACCATGTTTTGCTCGTCTCTCTCCCCATTGTTAATCACTCCTCTCATAGCCCTCCCCCCTACTCTAAAAAAAATAATTTGCCAAGTAATCAATTTTGTTTGTATTGAAAACTCTCGAGTGAAAAAAGACGCGTTTTTATGTACTTTTATCTACCTTCAGTGCGTTTTGCAACGTTTTGTCGAAATTTTTTGATGCATTGTGCATATTAATAACTTGAGACTGATATGCTCGGTAAAAACGAATAAATTATCATAATTTTTAACCAAATTCACTCTGAGAAAAAAAACTCACAAAATCTCAATATTGTATATTATGTCAACAAACTTCACGTCGATTTTTCTTTTTGTTTTAAATTTTGTGAAATAAAGTTCGTAAATTCTTAAGATAGTTGTGGAAAAAAAAACCTAAGCTTTACCTTCATTAGTAAATTTACTCAAGGATAATGAAGAGTTTTTCTTGTTTATTTGCTGTATTTAAAGTGATATTCCTGGGTGGGTCAGTGTAAGAAATAGTTAAGGCTCGATCCTCCATCCGTTAATGGCGAAACGGTCATACTGCCTAAATGTACTCACCGAAAGCAGCTTTTTGTCCTTGTGTAGATAAGGGATCAATTACAGTATGAAAAAAATGAATTGTGTTAGTCTGGGAGGTTTTCATTGCAAAATATGAAATTTAGGGTAAGTGAGATTTATTGTGTAATTAATTAACGGGTAGGGACCCATAACGGGTGAGGGGAAGTAAGATTAGGTGAAGAATAGGACGGGGGATAATGGAGGAAAGGCTCTTTAAAAGAATAAGAGCCGGGGCTAGATAGAGTAGCAAAGGCGTGGTGTGGCATCAGCTGTACATGGTTGTGACAGCCCCGAACGATAGGCAGGGCTGCTCGCCACACGCACGCGCGTGCACACGTGTCAGTAACTATGCTTTCATGGCAAGGATGAGAGATGGTTTAATACAAAGGTGGTTGTGGCAAAGAAAAGCCACGATGTTAAAGATCCACACCTGCAAAGGTGCAGGATGAGTGACTTGTGTATAGGGCCAGGTGTAGACTGATGTTGGAGCAGAATTGTAAAGAGCTGGGAAGAGACTGTGGGTTGTGATGGGAGTCTGATATTGGCATCAAGGAAGGTAGCCCACGAGTCGTGTTATGTCTCAAGTCTGTCGAACTGACAGTGTTTTCCTGGAAACGTTTAGCGTTGGTATGTCAGTCCCGAGGTGGAGTAACTCGCTCTGGGGAAAAATCCTGCCACCTCACCTCCAGCACCTAAAAGATTCCATGTTCAGTGCCGACGTACATGTACATTAAGGTTCCATGCTGGCATGTACATCTAGGATCCATGCCACCCCACATGCACGCAGAGATTCCATTCTGTGGTATACTTAAGCACACGTTCACGTACATGTATGCCCACTCATCATAGTACTGTTCGTGTTCGTCATTCTCCAACAAAAGCAACATTTAATGTAGTACACTAAATTTTTTTTTCTAGTTGCTTTTTTCCCCCGAAATGAACGTTAATCAAAATGAAACCATGATACCGGACACGTATTTGGGCTTTGGGGCTTAATCAGACGGGCCAGCAATGGAATGCATTTTAATCATTGTGCCTCGTTGATCGTTGTTGCGTTGTGTTGCGTTGATCACTCTCCTGTGTTGAACATTTGTGTTCTGTGTGGCGAAAAAAAAAATTTCAGTCGGTGTTAATTCGTCCATTTTACCTGCATGCTCTCATGCGCTATTATTAACGGCACTCTTGTTTGCATGATTAATAGATTTTAACTGATATTAGAGATGGGTGAAAACACAGTCAGAGACTGACAATAGTAGTGCAGACAGCCGAAATAACTATACAGAACAGCTTCACTCAAGCTAAATAGGTAATACAGAGGGTCGATGTAACTACACAGAATAACTACTCATGAACACTACTACTTCCCTCCTCCCCCCCCCACACACACAAACATACATCCATCCATCAAGTACATAGAGAGTAGCTACTACATACAAGACTTCACACGGATGAAAAATGTAGGAACAAAACTGCAAAGTCATAGCTACATACAAAACATTTATACAGACAAAAATATTCATACACACAAAACAACTAATATATATATATATATATATATATATATATATATATATATATATATGTCGTGCCGATTAGGTAAAACGTGCGATTTTGGCTTAAATAGCAACGCTCTTCTTGCCATATAAGACAAGCGAAAATTTGTGTATGCAATAATTTCGCAAAAATCATTCTGAGCCTAAAGAAAAAAATATATTTCATTGTGTTTGTTTATTATTAAATTAATGTTAACGTATCTAAAATATATTTAGTTGGGTTAGGCTAAATTAAATTGCGCTTGTTATAATAAGGTTAGGTAGGTTTTCAAAGTTTCTCTTGGTACAAAATTATAAATTTTTACATTAACATAAATGAAAAAAATATATCTTTAAACGTATAAGAGAAATTTTTAGAAAGGACTTAATTTTAAATATATATATATATATATATATATATATATATATATATATATATATATATATATATATATATATAACTACACGTATAAAGCTGCAACACAGGTAACTCGTGAAACACCAGCAGCAACACTGCATGGGAGCTCAACACTGCTGGAAATGCAATTAAATATAATTTTAATTGAATATAATGTCAGACTTTTTTCTTCATACATATTTTCCCCTTTTAAATCCTTCCAGTCTCGTATAGTCTCTGCATAAACAGTTCATTTAAGTAATTGATGGCAGCCTTTTTGTTACCTAGGATTTATTCTGTGTAAATAGTGTAAAAATGTATGTGTGTGTGTGTGTGTGTGTATGTACGTTCTTCATAAATTATTACGTCCATTGGGAAGCACTAGACCCGTTAAGGACATCTGGAGGATGAAATGGAGATTAGGTTTGATTCAAACGAAGGTAGGGTGTCTCTAGCTCCTTGGATCAGGAGTACTGGCATCAGATTGCTTCCTATGAAGTAATATATCTTATATTTTGTTAAATATATCCTTTATTTGGGTCATATATAACCTTTATTTGTCAGTATAACCTTTATTTGGGTCAGTATAACCTTTATTTGGGTCAGTATGACCTTTATTTGGGTCAGTATGACCTTTATTTGGGTCAGTATGACCTTTATTTGGGTCAGTATGACCTTTATTTGGGTCAGCATAACCTTTATTTGGGTGAACATTTCTGAATCATTTGGGTTTCTACAATCAGATGGGAATAATTTGTATATTAAATTTGTCATTTATATTTTTTTCCAGGTGAGTAGGCCTACGTTCTCACTGCAGCAGTTAAGGTGAGTAGGCCTACGTGTTTCTGTAGCAGTTAAGGTGAGTAAGCCTACTTTTGTTTTTACTGTAACAGTCGTGTTTTACACGACTGTTAAACAGTGTTGGGAGAGGCTGTAATGGCAGCCAGTGTTGGGGAAGAAGGCAGTCGTGACAACCAGTGTTGGGGAAGAAGGCAGTCGTGACAACCAGTGTTGGGGAAGAAGGCAGTCGTGACAACCAGTGTTGGGGAAGAAGGCAGTCGTGACAACCAGTGTTGGGGAAGAAGGCAGTCGTGACAACAGTGTTGAAGGTACAACCAGTGTTGGGAGAAGACAATGTTGAAGGCAGTCGTGACAACCAGTGTTGGGGAAGAAGGCAGTCGTGACAACCAGTGTTGGGGAAGAAGGCAGTCGTGACAACCAGTGTTGGGGAAGAAGGCAGTCGTGACAGCCAGTGTTGGGGAAGAAGGCAGTCGTGACAGCCAGTGTTGGGAAAGAAGGCAGTCGTGACAGCCAGTGTTGGGGAAGAAGGCAGTCGTGACAGCCAGTGTTGGGGAAGAAGGCAGTCGTGACAGCCAGTGTTGGGGAAGAAGGCAGTCGTGACAGCCAGTGTTGGGGAAGAAGGCAGTCGTGACAACCAGTGTTGGGGAAGAAGGCAGTCGTGACAGCCAGTGTTGGGGAAGAAGGCAGTCGTGACAGCCAGTCTTGGGGAATAAGGCAGTCGTGACAGCCAGTGTTGGGAAGAAGGCAGTCGTGACAGCCAGTGTTGGGGAAGAAGGCAGTCGTGACAGCCAGTGTTGGGGAAGAAGGCAGTCGTGTGACAGCCAGTGTTGGGGAAGAAGGCAGTCGTGACAGCCAGTGTTGGGAAGAAGGCAGTCGTGACAGCCAGTGTTGGGGAAGAAGGCAGTCGTGACAGCCAGTGTTGGGAAGAAGGCAGTCGTGACAGCCAGTGTTAAAGGGGAAGAAGGCAGTCGTGACAGCCAGTGTTGGGAAGAAGGCAGTCGTGACAGCCAGTGTTGGGAAGAAGGCAGTCGTGACAGCCAGTGTTGGGGAAGAAGGCAGTCGTGACAGCCAGTGTTGGGGAAGAAGGCAGTCGTGACAGCCAGTGTTGGGGAAGAAGGCAGTCGTGACAGCCAGTGTTGGGGAAGAAGGCAGTCGTGACAGCCAGTGTTGGGGAAGAAGGCAGTCGTGACAGCCAGTGTTGGGGAAGAAGGCAGTCGTGACAGCCAGTGTTGGGGAAGAAGGCAGTCGTGACAGCCAGTGTTGGGGAAGAAGGCAGTCGTGACAGCCAGTGTTGGGGAAGAAGGCAGTCGTGACAGCCAGTGTTGAAGAGGAAAGAAGGCAGTCGTGACAGCCAGTGTTGGAAGGCTAAGATTGAAGAAGGCAGTCGTGACAGCCAGTGTTGGGGAAGAAGGCAGTCGTGACAGCCAGTGTTGGGGAAGAAGGCAGTCGTGACAGCCAGTGTTGGGGAAGAAGGCAGTCGTGACAGCCAGTGTTGGGGAAGAAGGCAGTCGTGACAGCCAGTGTTGGGGAAGAAGGCAGTCGTGACAGCCAGTGTTGGGGAAGAAGGCAGTCGTGACAACCAGGGTTGGGGAAGAAGGCAGTCGTGACAACCAGTGTTGGGGAAGAAAGTAGTCGTGATGGTGTTGGAGAGGTTGCCATAGCAACGAGTGTTGGCGTGAGGGGGGGAATCATGTTACTCATTCTCCTACCAAGTCATTCTCACACCGTGTCCTCTCTTATCCTTGCATTATATTCTTACCTTCCTCTCTGCTACTCCATATCTCTCTGCTCCTTGCTCTTTCCTCCATGTATTACAAGTAAAAACTTTCCTCCTTGTATTAAAAGTAACTTTCTCCATGTATTACTAGCAAGAGTTAGTGTTGCAAGCAAGAGCGACTTTTACCGTGCATCATGCAAGCGGCCTCGCGCCTCAATGCAACTCACGCAAATAGTTTCAATTTCACTTTCAATTTCAATTTGAATAGTAATTACTCTCTTGCTGCTTCCCTTCCCACTCTTTCTTCCCTCCTCCTCCTTCCTCTTCTTTCTGCCCTCCTTCCACTTTCTCTGTTTCCTCATATTTCTCTTCACCGCCAGTCTTCCTACCACCTCTTTTCTCTCCCTCAGTCCCTTCTCCTGCCTTCCCTGGTCTTCACTCCCCTCGGCTGCTTCCCTTAATCTCCAGCAACAGGTGAGCCTTACTAACCTGGGATGACTTCCCCCTTTTTACCCTCATAGAAACTCCTTCCTCTGTGATATTAATGGTGGCTCCTCTCCCTTCCCCCTCTCTCTCTCTCTCTCTCTCTCTCTCTCTCTCTTTCTCATTCATATATATATATATATATATATATATATATATATATATATGGATGTATTTGTTATGCATGTATGTGTATATCTGTATACATGCTATACATAGAGGTGCCACTTCTAATGCTAGTTTTCCTTCGCTCTCACCCTGTGTGTGTGTGTGTGTGTGTGTGTGTGTGTGTGTGTGTGTTTGTATTCGCAATAAAAACCATGACTAAAAATACGAAATAATGCAACAGTGAAAACAAACAGGAATTCTTGAGCGCTTTCTTACACATCCATCCATCCTCAGAAGAACAGGAAGAAGAGTCAAGAGAAGCAATTTTTCGTTCCCATGAGCAGTGACCTCAATAGCATACAAGATGTGTTGCTCGCTGGTATGTCTTTCTCTGTGAACTTGGTAATTATGTCTGATTGGAGTTGTCTTTATCGTGACTCAGTTTCTACGAAAATTAAGAAAATTAACTCACACTGTCGAGATAGGCGTGAAAAATGAAGGGATGTGATAGTGTACATGATGGAAACTTGGAACGGATATAGAGGATATAAATCTTGTTTTCTTCCATCCCCTCCTTTGCTCCTTTTCTTTCGTCTGTTCATCCATTTGCCTCTCCGTCCGTCCCTTCCTCCGTCGTTTGTCTGCCTCGTTCGTCTACCCCTCCGTCGTCCGTCAGCCTCTCCCTCCGTCGTCCGTCAGCCTCTCCCTCCCTCGACTCTCCCTCTCCATTCTTGCTAATCCTTTTCCGTTCTATCCTACAAGTGAAATACGTCAGGGTGTCCCCCCCCCTTCACTCGCTAGTGAAACACTAGAGGGGGGGCCCCCTCACTAGTGAAAAACTAGGGGGACCCCTCCCCCCTTAAGCTAGTAATACACTAAAGGGGTCCCCGCCCCTTTTTCTGTCCTCAAAAACAAGAGTTGAAGCCACGAGAGATTCTTTTGTGTTTTTTAATCACGGGAAGTGCGCAAGCTGCTTTGTGGGCAGGTGTTGACGCTGTTGGTTCTCCACGGTACCTGGTACTTGCTACCTGCAATTGTCTTACCTGGTACCTGAAGGTCTATCGACGCTGGTAGTTCTTGCCGTTACCTGCAAGTATTAGCCGGTACCTGATGTGTTGACGCTGGTGATTCACCCTGGTAACTGCAGGTTACTACCCAACACCTGAAGGTATTAGCCAAGTACCTGAAGGTATTAGCCAGTACTTAAAGGTTGTACTCCCGGTAGGAAGGCAGATGGTAATAATTGCCGGTGAAAATTAATTCATCAAATTTCGTGAAGACAGATATTCACACAAAATGGGTGATCTGCTTTTGATCCGTGCGCGTGTGCGTGCTTTCATTACTAGTGTACGTACAACGTGCAGTGGTATATTTATGGCCAGTTTCCTGGTGTACCGTATACAACACGTGCAACATTCATACAGTGTAGGGAATAAGACCTTGTTTTAGGACTTGTTTTATTTCCTAGGACATTAAACCAAGGGGTGAGGACATAAACACTGTTTTATGGCAATGGCCGTGGGGCAACTGCCAGAGGGGTCCGTTGTATTGCCATTCGGATCTCTCAAGTAGGTGCAGGTGGAGAAAGGAGCAGCAGGTGGAGAAGGGAGGGGCAGGTGGAACACTGATAGACAGGTGCATCGTCTTAGAGCAAATAGAAGTGGACTGTGTAACAGCTGGTGGAACAGGTACGAGCAAATATCAACAACTCCGTCCATTTTTCTTTCCCTAATTACATACTTCCATCAGTCCCTCAATCATTCTGTCTGCCCCCTCCATATCTTCCTCAGTCTGTCCCTTCGTATCTCTCTCTCTCTCTCTCTCTCTCTCTCTCTCTCTCTCTCTCTCTCTCTCTCTCTCTCTCTCTCTCTCTCTCTCTCTCTCTCTCTCTCTCTCTCTCTCCTTCTCTCCTCTCTCTCTCTCTCTCTCTCTCTCTCTCTCTCTCTCTCTCTCTCTCTCTCCTCACACTACACACACCATCTCTTCATCTTCTCTTAAATCGTCTTTCCATTTTTAACCCAAACTCCATTCCCTTATCTATTCCCCCACTATGTTTATCCATCACCCTGTTTTCTCTTCCCAGATTTTTATCAAGCCTTTCCCCTCTCTCCCTTCTTTCATCCTTTTCCCAACCCCCATTTTTCCCTCGCTCCTGCTTTCTTTTATTTCATTCTATACGTAGTAACACTTTTACTTCCCACACTTCGTTGAGTTTCCAAGAGTGAAAGTTGCCGCGTCAGTACGTATCAGTGTTTATAACTAAAGATTCTCTACAGTGCATTTCAAGCAAAATTCAGTCCTTTTTTTGTGTTTATGCGTGCGCGCGCGCGCATTTTCAGCAGTGAATCCCCCACCCAACTCGACCCATTCTATCAGTATGTAGATTGGATAGACTCGGTGTCGTAACTCGCCCCTCTTCTCCCTCTCTGCCGAATCTAAATCAATTCCTCCTGTTGCTGTCACAGGTTCCTCTGTCACAGTTGAAACGCTCGATCTGCTTTCTCTCTTCCGCTGTCGATTTCCACGCTCTTTGAGATGCCGGCTGCATCTCGGCTGTTACTTTCCAAGCTCTGGGCTGTCGGCTGCACATTTGCTGTTACTTTTTACCCTCTGGGCGGTCTGCTGCACCTCTGCTGTCGCGTTTGAAGCCCGCAGCTACAGTACCTTCCTCACTGCATTTCTTAAGAGTGAAGACACAATTTCAACGAGGAAATTATTGACTTTTCTCCCGTGGAACAGGTTTCTTCGGTCATTACACAATGATACATAGCGAGTAAATTTACAAAAAGGGGTAGTCAGATGAGTGGCCGGGCCACTGTGAGTGAATTGCTAAATATGAACGCTGCACGGAAGAGGGCCAACCTGTCCTTTCGATGATCTCTTTTTGTAAGATTGGTCAAGCGAAATGTCTCTGTAAAGCTCCTCTGTCGTTGTGTCCCTTTCCACCACCTGTGGGCTTTGTCTATATGCATTGATTGTTATTGTCGGTGCTAGGCAGATTTCTGCATTAATGTGGAGATAGTTTATATATGTAAGCCGTTTGTATTGTGGGGAAAAAGTGCTCCTTAAAGGTAAGAAAATTGTCACATGTTTAACATTTTGTGTAAGAGTTCGAGGTATGAGTGACCTTAGGGTGGCTTAGTTTTAAATAACTATATTTACCCCTAGACAGGTATTTAAACCCACTATGTCTGTCCCCCCCCCATAACTTCGTAACAGTCTGTTTCATTACCTTTGTTAACACCGTTGGTTGCCTTTATCCTCTCCTCTCTGCTCCTCTGGAAGCCCTGAACGAAATATAGATCTAGGCTTTGATATAAAAAATCTTAACAATAACAAGGACAGTAATAGGTATAGTGGTAAAACAGAATGGAGCAGGAAGGGTAAAGAGAAAGGAGGGTCTTTAAAAGTGTATTATACAAATAGTCGTAGTGCTAGGAATAAGATGGACGATTTGAGATTAGTTGCAAGTGCAGGTAACATTGATGTATTTGCCATAACTGAGACGTGGTTCAATACGAAAAATAGGGACATGCCTGCTGAATGTCATATACAGGGTTTTAAATTGTTCCAAGTAGACAGAAGTTTCGGGAAGGGGGGGGAGTGGCACTGTATGTCCGAGATCGCTTGAACTGTTGCATAAAAAAGGGAATAAAGTCTGAAATAAGACATACAGAGTCTGTCTGGATAGAATTTTCAGAGGGGCATGAAAAATTGATTTTAGGTGTGATATACCGTCCCCCAAACTTAGATAGGGACCAAGGGAGACTACTATGGGAGGAAATTGTTAAGGCCACAATGCACGATAACGTAGTTATTCTGGGTGACTTCAACTTTAGTCAAATTGATTGGAATTTTTGACTGGGAATTTAGAATCTAACGACTTCTTAGAAGTAGTTCAAGATTGTTTTTGAAGCAGTTTGTGACAGAAGCTACAAGGGAAATAACCTGCTTGACTTAGTTCTGGCAAACAAGGAAACCCTTGTTAATAATTTAGAAATTACAGAGGAACTCGGCGCAAGCGACCACAAATCAATTACCTTTGGCATTGAATGGAAGTTTCATAGTACGAATAACTCAGTAACGGTCCCAGATTTTCGCTTAGCAGATTACAATGGACTTAGAGAACACTTATCATCTGTGGACTGGGGTAATGAAGAGACCTATCAATATGACAGTTTTCTGAACACTATACATGCTGCCCAAATAACATTTATCCCATATAAAGAAATTAGATCGAATAGAAATGACCCAAAATGGATGAATAATAGGCTCATGAATTTATAGGCGTATCAAAAGAGGTGAGGGTCATCTTATGAGTCAGTATATTGACATTAAGAGGGACGTTAAAAAGGGGATAAGAAAAGCTAAACGGGACTACGAAATTAAAGTTGCTAGGGATTCGAAAACTAACCCAAAAAGTTTTTTCCAGGTGTATAGAACAAAAGTTAGAGATAAGATAGGTCCCCTTAAAAATAATTATGGGTATCTAACTGACAAAGAGAATGAAATGTGCTCTATTTTTAATAATTATTTTCTCTCGGTTTTCACTCAGGAAGACACTAATAATATCCCAAGAATTAGGTATTTTAGTGGGCCTGAAGAAGATAAATTATGTAGTATCACAGTCACTAGCGAAATGGTTATCAAACAGATAGACCGTTTGAAGCAAAATAAATCGCCAGGCCCGATGAGCTTTTTCAAGGGTTCTTAAGGAATGCAAAATAGAACTCTGTGAACCCTTAACTAACATTTTTAACCTATCTCTTCAAACAGGTGTAGTGCCGGATACATGGAAGATGGCTAATGTAATTCCTATTTTTAAAGCAGGGGACAAGTCGTTACACCAAATTACCGCCCAATAAGTCTAACATCAATTGTAGGCAAATTACTAGAGTCGATTATAGCTGATAACATAAGAAGCCATCTCGATAGGCATAATTTGATTAATGATACTCAGCATGGATTCACCAGGGGCCGTTCCTGCCTAACTAATTTATTAACTTTTTCAGTAAGGCTTTTGAGGCAGTTGATAATGATAAAGAATTCGATATTGTTTATTTGGATTTTAGTAAGGCTTTTGATAGAGTACCACATCAGAGACTGTTAAAGAAAGTGGCTGCTCATGGCATTGGGGAAAAAGTGTTGTCATGGATCGAGTCATGGCTCACCAATAGGAAGCAGAGGGTGTGCATAAATGGGGTTAAATCGAGTGGGGATCTGTAACAAGTGGCGTTCCTCAGGGATCGGTTTTGGGCCCGTTGTTGTTTATAATATATATAAATGACCTTGACGAGGGAATTTCTAGTGATATGAGCAAATTCGCTGATGACACGAAGATAGGTAGGATAATCGATTCAGACGTAGATGTCAGTGAACTACAGGAGGATTTAGACAAACTCAATTCCTGGTCAGAAAATGGCAGATGCAGTTCAATGTAGATAAATGCAAAGTTCTAAAGCTCGGAGTGTCCATAACCCAAGCACTTATAAGTTAAATAACGTAGAACTTAGCCATACAGATTGCGAGAAGGACTTGGGGGTGATGGTAAGCAGCAACCTTAAACCAAGACAGCAATGCCTAAGCGTACGTAATAAGGCAAATAGATTACTGGGATTTATATCAAGAAGTGTTAGCAACAGAAGTCCAGAGGTTATATTACAGCTTTATACATCATTAGTAAGGCCTCACCTAGATTACGCAGCTCAGTTCTGGTCTCCATATTACAGAATGGACATAAATTCATTAGAAAACATTCAGCGTAGAATGACTAAATTAATACATAGCATTAGAAATCTTCCTTACGAAGAAAGATTGAAGACCCTTAAATTACATTCACTTGTAAGACGTAGAATGAGGGAGACATGATCGAGGTATACAAGTGGAAAATGGTATTAACAAAGGGGATATAAAAGGTCTTGAGGATCTCAGAGACCCGCAATAATGATTCGTTGATGTTTGTTTAGAAAGGATATAGGAAAGTATTGGTTTGAAATAGGTAGTTGATGAGTGGAACAGTCTGCCTAGTAGGGTTATTGAAGCAGACCTTGGGTAGTTTTAAATTTAGGTTGGATAAATTCATGAGAAGGTTGGATTTGAGTGGAATTGCACATGAGTAAATAAAATTATCAAAGCTTATTTCTGGGTACATTGAATGGTTGAACAAATATTCTGTTAGTGGATGGAATGTGAAGGACTGCTAGTATGGGCCAACAGGCCTGCTGCAGTGTTCCTCCTTTCTTATGTTCTTATGTTCTTATGTTAATTGGATATATCAACAGTGTGTTGATACCCTATTCTATTTGATAATTGGCAGGAGAAGTAATGATTCTCTGTCATATTACATCAAGCAAGATAGAATTCGTATAGTGTTGAAATCAATTAGCCTGAACTGACCCGAGGAACATTGGTAAGGTCGAATATTTTATTTGCTATTGTTTGTATTGGCAAGTCTTGTATAGTGTCTTGAGACGGTGTAAGAGGTGGAGATAATTTGAGTTGTTCATTTCTTCAAACTTGATGGGTGTTCACATGTTTAGCTTTAATAAAACTAAATTCTGAACACCTTTAAAAGACAAGGGATGGAACACCTCAAAATTCTCTCTCCAGTTCCTCCTCCGTCTCTTAGATATTGATTGGAAAGTCACTTGTTGACGAAACGTCTAAATAAAGTTGCACAGATGTTAGACATATACATTCACTGATGTTCGTATTCAAGTCTAAACGTCGAAAACTTCAGTTTTCGACGATCTGTCGTCTCTCCTTTTTCATGAAAAGTCTGAGCTCTCTTTCAATAGTTGCTTTCGCTGTGAAAACTATCACTATTAAATCTACGACTGTCTCTTGTCAATGTGCTTCTAACTCAGCACATAAATGCTCATATCTCAGTCTTTGGCTCACAATTGAAGCACCAGGTTCTATCCTGGGGAGAGTGGAGACTTTGGACATTTTACCTTGAACCTACGCTCTTATTCACCAAACGGTAAATAGGTACCTAGGAGTTAGCCAACTGATTCTAGGGGGCATCTTGAGAAGGGACGGGGCGGCGAAGTGCATTAGATAGGGCTGGTATTAGAAATAAGCTTAGGTAGGATCTTAGCCTATAAACTCATTCTTTTACTGTATAAGTAACCTGCTCTTACATATGAAGCAGGTAAATAGTTCTTCATGCTTGATTACCCACTTCTCTTCCCGTTTCCCATGAGCTGTGTGACCTTATATTCACTGAACATACAAGGTAATTCTGTATGTATCATACAGCACCAGTAAGAAATATTTGTAGCGTCAACTTCATACGGTTGACGTCACGCACATTACGGTTCATCAGGATAATGTCTCCCTAGGTACTCCAGAATGTTTCCCCATCACAACAGACTCTTAAATATTCGACAAGCAAATGTCTCACTGACGATATTAATTGATAAGAACGATGAAAGCAGAATTTTCCAAGACGCAGTATTTTTAAATGTGTTCGACTATGCGTTTATATATATATATATATATATATATATATATATATATATATATATATATATATATATATATATATATATAGGTCTTAACTTAAGTTCTAAAACCAAGGGTTGGCATGCAAGACACAATGAGGTCAACGACATCATAAAGAGAACCCTCGCTACAGCTGGATGCCCAGCTGAGAGAGAGCCTCGATCACTAGCAGCCAACAACGCCCACAACCCAGCAAACCGCCCCGACGGGATCACCATATATCCTTGGAAGAATGGCAAGCTCTTAGCATGGGATTATACCTGCGTGTCGACACTGGCTGACACCTACATCCATCACAGTGTTGGGCGACAGGGAGGAGCTGCTGACCACAGAGAGGAGTACAAGATCGGCAAGTACAGGGACATAAGCCAACAGTATAAATTTGTCCAGTGGGATCAGAGACCTTGGGAGCGTGGGGAAAAATGCAACACGTTTCCTTAAAGAGCTGGGTTCCAGACTCATCGACACCACCAGGGACCCAAGGGCAGCCACGTTCATGTTCCAGCGTCTCAGCGTGGCCATCCAGAGGGTAACGCATGCTGCATACTCGGCTCGCGTCCGGCTTCGGAGGAGCTGGAGGAGATTCATAATCTTTGACATATTGTACCATTGTATTCATGTTCATGTTTGTGTGTTTTATAAATGTATTCTGTCTATTAATAAAGCTTATATATATATATATATATATATATATATATATATATATATATATATATATATATATATATATATATATATATATATATATATATATATGTCGTGCCGATTAGGTAAAACTGGTCAATTAGCAAGAACTCATCTAAAATTAAGTCCTTTCTAAAATTTTATCTTATACGTTTAAAGATATATTTTTTTTCATTTATGTTAATGTAAGAATTTATAATTTTGTACCAAGAGAAACTTTGAAAACTTACCTAACCTTATTACAACAAGCGCAATTTAATTTAGCCTAACCCAACTAAATATATTTTAGATACGTTAACATTAATTTAATAATAAACAAACACAATGAAATATATTTTTTTCGTTATGTTCAGAATGATTTTGGCGAAATTATTGCATACACAAATTAATGTTAATGTAAAAATCAATAATTTTGTACCAAAAGAACATTAGAAAACTTACCTAATCTTATTCTAACAAGCACAATTTAATTTAGCCTAAGCCAACTAAATATATTTTAGGTAAGTTTACACTAATTTAATAATAAACAAACATAATGAAATATTTTTTCGTTAG
>WNWK01004879.1:77500-130796 GCA_009830355.1 Cherax destructor
TATACCTCCTTTTGAAACCATGCATAACGTTGTACTCCTCTCCCAGCTCTTCATAACATGAAAATGCTTTCTAATTTTGTTGTTTATTAAATTTTTACCTGTATTCTCTCGTTCTTTTACCACCCTTGCCAAAGAGTGTTAATTTACCTACTATATGTATACCCGCAGAGCATCGTGTACATCATGGTCATATCTCCTCAGATTACCCAAGTTCTCCCATAGCTACTTGCAGTCATCTTCCTTTAGTATCAAATTCACCAGCTTTGCATCTAACGTAAACATTTTTTTCCAGACCAGTCATACACATCAACAATAGCATAGGTTCAAAGACTCGACTCTGAGGGACTCCACTTGCTACCTTGTCCCATCGTGTAGTTTCCTTTCTCACCGAAACTCTGAATTGTGTTTGCCAGGCATCCTATTATCCAGTGGAAAACTTTGCCTTTCATTTATGATCTTTTTCTCAGTTTTATGAATTGTTATAGGCACTAACAAAGGACTTCTTTTGGTAGTCAAGGAATATTCTGCCTTTCTCTGTCCTGCCTGATCTTCGCTAATCTCTGATATAAATCTTTACTTTTCTAAAGCGAGATAATCCGTATCTAAGCCATTGCTAGTTTTCGCTGAGAATTTTTCTTAGGCATTTTCGTGCGAGTTTCTTAAAAAGACATTACTGTGTAGTAGTAGTTACTAGTTGTCAAAGGCACCTGTCGATAGACACTTGGCCTGATAGTGTGCACGCCCGTGTGCATGCGTGCGTACGTACGTACTCACCTATATGTTGGTGCAGAAGTCGAGTCTCAGCTTCTGGCCCCTCCCCTTTGCTGGACGCTACGGGGTGTACTGGCTTCGAGAGCTTTGTCGTACCTCATTTTAAATTATTTGAATCCTGTATGTGATCCCACATACAGGATTTGAATCCTGTATGTGGGATCACAAGGGGTTGGTGGCAGTGAACGTGTTAATAGGAGGGATTCGGCAAGGTGGGAGAGGACTAGGGTAATGGAAGGGTAACTGGGGTAATGGAAGGGGGAAGTGGGAGGTGGATGGGAACTGGGGTAGTTGGTAGATAGTGTGGTGGTGGGAGAGTACTGGGGTGGTGGAGGGGTGGTATAAAGGGCGTGGGGCAGGAAAGCTGGTCGGGCCTCTGGGGAAGGCGGGCAGAGTTATGACTACAAGTTTATCACACACCAGGAATTTCTGGCTCGTGGTAGTGAAACCGTCGTCACCACAACACCACCACCACTACACTATCAACACTGCACTTCCACCACTATCACCACTGCACTTCCACCACTATCACCACTACACCACTACACTACCACCACCACTATACCACCATCATTAGTACACCACCAACACTACTAAACTATCAACACTGCACTTCTACCACTATCACCACTACACTACAATACTGCACTTCTACCACTATCACCACTACACTACATCACTATCACCACTACACTACATCACTATCACCACTACACTCCATCACTATCACCACTACACTACATCACTATCACCACTACACTACATCACTATCACCACTACACTACATCACTATCACTACACTACATCACTATCACCACTACACTACATCACTATCACCACTACACTACATCACTATCACCACTACACTACATCACTATCACTACACTACATCACTATCACCACTACACTACATCACTAATACCACTACACTACATCACTATCACCACTACACTACACTATCACCACTACACTATCACCACTACATCACTATCACCACTACACTACACCACTATCACCACTACACTACACTATCACCACTACACTACACCACTATCACCACTACACTACACCACTATCACCACTACACTACACCACTATCACTACACTACACCACCATCACCACTACACCACCATCACCACTACACTACACCATCACCACTACACTACACCACCATCACCACTACACCAATGCACCTCTACCATCACCCCTACACCTTCCCCACTATGATGTAGTTGTCCTTACATATAAAGTTTGCAGAACCTCCTGTGTAAGGTAGAACCTTGGTTCCTAATTTTTCCATGGATCATCGGATCTGAGGACCGCTCTCAGATCATGCTTCTTCAACTAACGAAATACAGGAATCAGAAATATTAAAAATACCCTTGAAGATGGTATAAACCTTGGTAATAATTACTGACAAGTTGGTTTAGAGAAACACGTAAACAAACACTAGGACATATTAGAAAACGTTTCGGTCCTGGGACCTTGAACAAGGTCCTAGGACCAAAACGTTTTCTAATAAATATGTCCTAGTGTTTGCTTACGTGTTTTTCTAAACCACCTTTGAAGATAAAGCCTATACTGAATGTAAGAATGTTTTAGTATTGATTTGCAATCTTGTATGATTAAAAATCGGAAAGATTGGGCCAGCAATTTTGCTAGAGTACATAACATTTGTCAGGCTACTTCTGAGTCTAAAGTTACTCTTGCATTTCTACCATTGCTTGGATAGAACTGTTGCACTGCTGTGTCATGATGGGATCTGTAACACTTGTCCCTGATTAAGGAAGCCTCTACCACCTGTTGCCTTGTGTTTGGACTTAAACCAGGGTAAAACATGGATTCAACTTCGTATTAGGTGAGAAACGGCGCCCTATGCTTCAAGCTAGAACTGTTACACACTTCCAGGGAGGTGACGTAATTCTGATCAGTGGTTTCCTTGGATCAGACGTGATCATCTCCTTTTCCCCAGGTTCTATATGATCCTTACAAGATTAGAGCTTCCTCCTTGAATGTTATAATAATAATAGTAATAATAATAATAATAATACTGATGGAACAATTTATTATTTAGTATTTAGCCATATTTTGCCTGAAGTTTCCTATTCATATTGTACGTTATGAATTGTCCTCGGGGTGTGAGAGCTCTTGTACTGTTGTCGCCGGGGAAGGAGTGTGGCGCAACCTTCTCTGAAGGTGAGGAAAGCCGGGTTTTGGACCCTGGAGAAGGATTCATCGACGGCCACTTATGCAGAGTCACGAACTCCTGATTCACGTGAAATTTATCCAGCCTCTGTTATCTTGTGTGTGTGTGCGTGCGTGTGTTGGGCCGTTTGTCTGTCATTGTTAGACGGGGGACAAGTGTTTCTTCCCGTCTGTAACCTAACAGCACTGTAGCTGCCTGTCTCTGACAGTGCCACTGCTGTCTGTCGCCTCACAACACTGTGAACGTTGCCTGTGATCTCGTAATACCGTGATTACTGTTTATCTTGCAACATTATCACTTTATAACACTGTCTCTGCTGCAGTTACCCCCAAAATACTCCTAGTGAACACGACGTCGGTGGGATACAATCATTCGTATCAATGTTTTCAGATAACTCAAAGCTGACAGCTATAGGCCAACAAGTGGCTATCGGAATTCATTACCATCAGAAAACCTTAAAAACAAATTTGTGTTTCTGAAAAGTTATTATAGTGGATAACAGATTGTGTTATTACGGAATGAAGTGTTAGAATGGACATATTGACAAATGTTAGAATGGACATATTGACAAATGTTAGAATGGACATATTGACAAATGTTAGAATGGACATATTGACAAATGTTAGAATGGTCATATTGACAAATGTTAGAATGGACATATTGACAAATGTTAGAATGGACATATTGACAAATGTTAGAATGGACATATTGACAAATGTTAGAATGGACATATTGACAAATGTTAGAATGGACATATTGACAAATGTTAGAATGGACATATTGACAAATGTTAGAATGGACATATTGACAAATGTTAGAATGGACATATTGACAAATGTTAGAATGGACATATTGACAAATGTTAGAATGGACATATTGACAAATGTTAGAATGGACATATTGACAAATGTTAGAATGGACATATTGACAAATGTTAGAATGGACATATTGACAAATGTTAGAATGGACATATTGACAAATGTTAGAATGGACATATTGACAAATGTTAGAATGGACATATTGACAAATGTTAGAATGGACATATTGACAAATGTTAGAATGGACATATTGACAAATGTTAGAATGGACATATTGACAAATGTTAGAATGGACATATTGACAAATGTTAGAATGGACATATTGACAAATGTTAGAATGGACATATTGACAAATGTTAGAATGGACATATTGACAAATGTTAGAATGGACATATTGACAAATGTTAGAATGGACATATTGACAAATGTTAGAATGGACATATTGACAAATGTTAGAATGGACATATTGACAAATGTTAGAATGGACATATTGACAAATGTTAGAATGGACATATTGACAAATGTTAGAATGGACATATTGACAAATGTTAGAATGGACATATTGACAAATGTTAGAATGGACATATTGACAAATGTTAGAATGGACATATTGACAAATGTTAGAATGGACATATTGACAAATGTTAGAATGGACATATTGACAAATGTTAGAATGGACATATTGACAAATGTTAGAATGGACATATTGACAAATGTTAGAATGGACATATTGACAAATGTTAGAATGGACATATTGACAAATGTTAGAATGGACATATTGACAAATGTTAGAATGGACATATTGACAAATGTTAGAATGGACATATTGACAAATGTTAGAATGGACATATTGACAAATGTTAGAATGGACATATTGACAAATGTTAGAATGGACATATTGACAAATGTTAGAATGGACATATTAACAAATGGATTCCCCCAAAAGCACAGTTTTTGGACTAGTTGTTTTCTTGATGTATGTAAATGACCAACCTGGAGTGACAATCCTTCGTATTGAAGTTTGTAGATAATGATTAATTTTGCAGATTCTTGTAAGAATCTGCAAAACAATATGGGCGAGTTATGAGAGTATTCGGAGAAGTGGCTATTAGATCTCAACCCTAACAAATGAAAGGAGACTAGTCTTTATATCAAATGATTGGAAAAATTGTTGTTACTCTCAGGAGAAACGGGGAGTTAACAGAAGAACTTGGAAAGGGTCAAGATTACATTAAATCTATTTTCTGAGTGTAAAATTTTTATTTAGGAACCTCAACTAAGAATCCTGAAGGGATTTTGTATATGAGTTATACACACAACGTTCATGAAGCTCATGCTAACCCAAGCACAGCAGGAAACCCGACGTAACAGAGGCTTCTCACCTGAATTATATATATTTACTTGGGAGTATAAACACTACGAGAGGACAGCACATTGAGAGTGGAAAATCATAACATACAAAGTATATAAGGAAAGCAGTAAAATGAACAGTGATTTAACGGTGTACGAGAGAAAGCAGGGAAGACTAACTCCATACATGAAGTAGTGTAAATGTGCCAAAATCCGTGACATTAGGTCGTCAACACAACAAATGTTCGGTAGGAAGCAGAGCCCAAGAGACCGAGTTCGTCCCACGCAAACTCGTAAAGATAAATACATACGATACATGGCACGCCCTCGCGTGTATTGACATGCATAACGTGAAACTTTAGACAATGTAGTTATCAAGGGGAAATTATGCCACAGCCCCTACACTGTGACAGCAATTGTACGAAATTTGTGAATGTCGTTAAATATACATGTAGGCTTGTAGGCGCTTTGTGTGTGCGCGCGCGCCACCACTTTGTACTTGTAGAGCTGTCCCCGCTGGGTTTGAGCTCCAGCTCTTGACCCTTGAGTGACGTAGTTGATTCTTAGCCTCCTTGGCACTGTCAAATAGTCTTCTTTTATTTTTCACTGCTACACACTGGAGAAGAATTTCCTGGCATCCCTGAGGGCGCGTCAGGGTGTTAACCTTCCCTCTTGTGTTGTTGTCCTTGTGCACTCCCGTGTCAGTCTCTCCTTGTGCACTCCCGTGTCAGTCTCTCCTTGTGCACTCCCGTGTCAGTCTCTCCTTGTGCACTCCCGTGTCAGTCTCTCCTTGTGCACTCCCGTGTCAGTCTCTCCTTGTGCACTCCCGTGTCAGTCTCTCCTTGTGCACTCCCGTGTCAGTCTCTCCTTGTGCACTCCCGTGTCAGTCTCTCCTTGTGCACTTTGCTCATGCCTGAGGTATATTGCCCCCCCCTCCCCCCTCTTCATATCTACTTGTTGATCATTCCCATCAGGTCCTGTGAGAGACTTTTACTTGTAACGATTTAATGAGTTTAATTAATGTGGGTTATTTTACCTTATTGTCATGTTACTTATTGTCGTGGGTTTGTTTATTTTACTGGCTTTTATTTTCGTATTGTTTTGGCTTGAGTGTTAATGTGTGGGGTTGAGTTTGACCCTACATAGAATGACAGTTTTTTGGGGAAAAAAAAAAGCTCTTTGCAAGTTTAATTAACAACAGTCTTTCGTCAGCTCTATGATCTTTGTTGCTAAACCTTGGACATGATGAAGGGTCTGTGTATTTTTGAAGCTGTTAATATGCAAGAACTACACTCCAGCTCCTGTCACCATATATGAGCAAGTAATCAACTAGCCCCTTCAAGGTGGAGTATTTATGAAGCTACTCTCCCCTACCCCCATGTAACATCCAATTATATGCCTACCATTTCCCAAGTGTTGTCTGAGTCCCCTATAGCTTGAGCATTTTCCCTTAAAAATAAAAATATACTGCTGTAGTTCTAAGGTTTTACGGCCCTTATATCGAGGTATACTTCAGATATACCCTAGGTATACTCTAGGCACAGTACTCGCTCCCATTTTATTCCTCATATCTGACATAGACAGAGATGTAAGCCATTGCTCCGTATCTTCCTTTGCGGATGACACCCGGATTACCATGACAGTGACCTCCATCGAAGACACCGCAAGACTCCAAACGGACATAAACCAAATCTTCAAATGGGCCACTGAAAACAATATGAAGTTCAATAAAGAGAAATTTCAACTACTCGGATATGGAAAACTTAAGGAAATTAAAACTGTATCAGGGCAAACGACAAATTCAAACCATACAATAGAAAGACCTGGGAGTGATAATGTCAGAGGATCTCGCCTTCAAAGATCACAATAATGTATCTACTGCATCTGCTAGGAAAATCATAGGATGGATAATGAGAACCTTCAAAACTAGGGACGCCAAGCCCATGATTCTCTTCAAATCGCTTGTTCTCTCTAGGCTGGAATACTGCTGTACACTAACTTCCCCCTTCAAGGCAGGGGAAATTGCTGACCTGGAGAGCGTACAAAGAACTTTCACGGCACAGATAAGTACGATAAGGCACCTAAATTACAGGGAACGGTTGAAGGCTTTTGATCTGTATTCCCTGGAGCGCAGGCGAGAGAGATACATGATAATATACACTTGGAAAATCCTAGAGGGATTAGTACCAAACTTGCACACGAAAATCACTCCCTGTGAAAGCAAAACACTTGGCAGGAGATGCAACATTCCCCCAATGAAAATCAAGGGCGCCACGAGTACACTGAGACAACACAATAAGTGTCCGGGGCCCAAGACGGTTCAACTGCCTCCCAGCATACATAAGGGAAATTACCAATAGACCCCTGGCTGTCTTCAAGAAGGCACTGGACAGGCACCTAAAGTCAGTACCTGACCAACTGGGCTGTGGTTCGTACGTCAGTTTGCGTGCGGCCAGCAGTAACAGCCTGGTTGATCAGACCCTGATTCCACTATGAGGCCTGGTCTCAGACCGAGCCGCGGTGGCGTTAACCCCCCGAAACCCTCTCCAGGTAAACTCCAGGTAGGCATACTTCAGATATACTCTAGGTATATCTAAATTTATACACCCTAGTCAACCTATCTTGCTTCGTTCTTTCTACATGGCCATACCAGCTCAACAACCCTTCTTTTAATTGTACCTTTCTGATAGGTATACGCATACAGATAAATGTACATACATACGTACATTACCTTCACACAAATATGCACACATACAAGAATCCAGCCATACATTCACGTATACATATATTGACACACACACACACACACACACTACAGTGGATCAGGGAATTCCTGTCAGGAAGACAGCAGCGAGTCATGGTACGTGGCGAGGTGTCAGTGGGCGCCGGTGACGAGTATTGTTCCACAGGGGTCAGTCCTAGGACCGGTGCTGTTTCTGGTATTTGTGAACGACATGACGGAAGGAATAGACTCCGAAGTGTCCCTGTTTGCAGATGATGTGAAGTTGATGAGAAGAATTCAATCGGACGAGGACCAGGCAGAACTACAAAGGGATCTGGACAGGCTGCAAGCCTGGTCCAGCAATTGGCTCCTGGAGTTCAACCCCACCAAGTGCAAAGTCATGAAGATTGGGGAAGGGCAAAGAAGACCGCAGACGGAGTACAGGCTAGGGGGCCAGAGACTACAAACCTCAATCAAGGAAAAAGATCTTGGGGTGAGTATAACACCAGGCACATCTCCTGAGGTGCACATCAACCAAATAACTGCTGCAGCATACGGGCGCCTAGCAAACCTAAGAACAGCATCCGACATCTTAATAAAGAATCGTTCAGGACCCTGTACACTGTGTACGTTAGGCCCATACTGGAGTATGCAGCATCAGTTTGGAACCCACATCTAGAAAGTGCAAAGGTTTGCAACAAGACTAGTCCCGGAGCTAAGGGGTATGTCCTACGAGGAGAGGTTAAGGGAAATCGACCTGATGACACTGGAGGACAGGAGAGATTGGGGGGGACATGATAACGACATATAAGATACTGATAGGAATTGACAAGGTGGACAGACAGAATGTTCCAGAGATGGGACACAGCAACAAGGGGACACAGTTGGAAGTTGAAGACTCAGATGAATCACAGGGATGTTAGGAAGTATTTCTTCAGTCATAGAGTGGTCGGGAAGTGGAATAGTTTGGGAAGCGATGTAGTGGAGGCAGGTTCCATACATAGCTTTAAGAAGAGGTATGATAAAGCTCATGGCGCACGGAGAGTGACCCAGTAGCGGCCAGTGAATAGGCGGGGCCAGGAGCTATGACGACCCCTGCGACCACAACTAGGTGAGTACGTACACACACACACACACACACACACACACACACATATATATATATATATATATATATATATATATATATATATATATATGTATGTGTGTGTACGCTGACATACACATACAATTCATTTATCTGCAATGCATTGACTGTCAATTATAACAAAAACATTTTGTGACAGCCACTGTATTTGTTGCTCAATTTTTTGTTTTGTTTTCATTTGCGATTAAAATGAGGTGAACACACAAGGTCAGTGTGACTGTTTTCCTGTTATAACACCAAGTGATAACACTATAACAGTGACCACCCAGTGATAACATATTGCAGAGATAACGAAAACACATTGAATAACTCGATAAGTGATAGCACCATAACACTTAGTGGTAACATCATAACACGATAGTGATAACGTAAATCATAACACGATACGTGACACCGATAACACGATAAGAGGTAACGCAGTAGCACTTAGTGATAACCCAAGCCTCCTTGGTAACGCAGCACGCTCCCATTTTAACACAGTAACACACATTGTAACAAAATACCGCCCGCTTTGACAAGGCTGTCACCCCGAGTTAACACAATAACATTACAAAACCTTCTTGATAACCTCCCGAAACCACTATAATATGACAAAACCATTCACAAAATCACTATAACTCCATAAAATCACCGTGATAACACCATAACAGCACTAAAACCACCACAATAACACCACAAAAACAAACTGCTTGCTGCCCCCGTAATTAGCCTAATTTATCCCTACAATATAGGTGTTGATTACCAGTGCGTAACTGACTCGTATTTCGCGTATTTGGACGCCAAATTTAGGTCTCAAAATTATTATTCCACCTTGTAACGCAGTACATTTGCCAGTCTATACTCGACGCTATGCTTTTCTATTTATATTACTTATATTGCATGTTACAACCCTACTACTATTACTATTACTACTTCTACTACTACTACTAAAAATAATGTATGTTATGTGTGTTGCATAATGCGTTATGTTGAATACTCAATGTGTATATGTAAGGTGTATGTTTTGTATGTCGTATGTGTGATGTATATGTAAGGTCTGCCTCTGCCTTATTATTATACTCATGAGGAAGCGATAAACCCTACGGGTATATTTTCGTTTTCCCTTCTCGTCTCTCTGCATCTCTAAGCCCCCTCCCTCCATTTACCCATATTCTCCCTTCATCTCCGCCCTTCATCCCCAATCTTTATACCCCCTTTCATACCATCCTTCATTCCTCCCATTATTTCTCTCTATACCTCTCCCTTCCTTTGTACCTCCCTTCATCTCTCTTTTTCATTCTATCCCATCCATTCATCTCTTACCCCTCCATCACTTCATTCACCTTTAATCCCTCATTATTGCTTGTTTCATCAACCCCCCTCTATTCCTCCCTTCCCTTCTGTTCCTCCCTTCCCCTCTGTTCCTCCCTTCCCTCTGTTCCTCCCTTCACCTCTGTTCCTTCCCCTCTGTTCCTCCCTTCCCCTCTGTTCCTCCCTTCCTCTCTGTTCCTCCCTTCCCCTCTGTTCCTCCCTTCCCCTCTGTTCCTCCCTTCCTCTCTGTTCCTCCCTTCCCCTCTATTCCTCCCTTCCCCTCTGTTCCTCCCTTCCCCTCTGTTCCTCCCTTCCCCTCTGTTCCTCCCTTCCTCTCTGTTCCTCTCTTCCTCTCTGTTCCTCCCTTCCCTCTATTCCTCCCTGCCCCTCTGTTCCTCCCTTCCTCTCTGTTCCTCCCTTCCTCTCTGTTCCTCCCTTCCTCTCTGTTCCTCCCTTCCCCTCTGTTCCTATCTTCCCCTCTGTTCCTCTCTTCCCCTCTGTTCCTCCCTTCCTCTCTGTTCCTCCCTTCCCCTCTGTTCCTCCCTGCCCCTCTGTTCCTCCCTTCCTCTCTGTTCCTCCCTTCCCCTCTATTCCTATCTTCCCCTCTGTTCCTCCCTTCCCCTCTGTTCCTCCCTTCCCCTCTATTCCCCTCCCTTACATTCCCTCACTTCCTTTCCCAGCTGGCTCCTCATAGCCGCTCTCTCCTCTCCACCTAAGTTCCACAAGATTACCTCTAATAGGTTATCGAACACCGCTTCCTATGTCATTACGAAGCAATCAAAGCGCATTTACGGACCCATAATACTCACAGCAATCTGTAAATGCAAACTCGCCACCTGTAAAAGGAATGTGAGTACGTGTAAATGGCTTAATGGGGATGGGGTGTGGTTAATGAGGAAGAGGTGGGGTTAATGGGGAAGGGGTATGGTTAATGGGGAGGGGGTGGGGTCAGTGGGAGGGGTGTGGTTAATGGGGAGGGGGTCAGGTTAAGGGTTGGTATGTGAGGCGAAGAAATAGGATACAACGCTCTTCTTGCCGAATAAGGCAAGCGAAAATTTGTGTATGCAATAATTTTGCAAAAAATCTTTCTGAACCTAACGAAAAAAATATATTTCATTGTTTATTAAATTATTGTAAACTTGTATAAAATATATTTAGTTGAATTAGGCTAAATTGAATTTTGCTTGTTATAAGAAGGTTAGGCAAGTTTTTTGAGGTTCTTTTGGTACAAAATTATTAATTTTTACATTAACATAAATGAAAAAAAAAAATCTTTAAACGTACAAGAGAAAATTTTAGAAAGGACTTAATTTTAAACTAGTTCTTGCTAATTGACCCAATTTTACCTATTCGGCATGATATATAATGTACAAACACACACACACACACACACAAGTGTGTCTGCAGATGATGTGAAGTTAATGAGAATTAAATCAGATGAGGATCAAGCAGGACTTCAAAGAGACCTGGACATGCTGAACACCTGATCCAGCAACTGGCTTCTCGAATTTAACCCCGCCAAATGCAAAGTCATGAAGATCGGGGAAGGGCAAAGAAGACCGCAGACAGGGTATAGGCTAGGGGGCCAAAGACTGCAAACCTCGCTCAAAGAGAAAGATCTTGGGGTGAGTATAACACCATACAGCATACGGGCGACTGGAAAACCTGAGAATAGCGTTCCGATACCTTAGTAAGGAATCGTTCAAGACACTACACCGTGTACGTCTGGCCCATACTAGAGTATGCAGCGCCAGTTTGGAACCCGTACCTGGTGAAGCACGTAAAGAAATTAGAGAACGTACAAAGGTTTGCGACAAGGTTAGTTCCAGAGCTAAGGGGAATGTCCTACGAAGAAAGGTTAAGGGAAATCGGCCTGACAACACTGGAGGACAAGAGGGTTAGGGGAGACATGATAACGACATACAAAATACTGCGTGGAATAGACAAGGTGGATAGAGACAGGATGTTCCAGAGAGGGGACACATAAACAAGGGGTCACAATTGGAAGTTGAAGACTCAGATGAGTCAAAGGGATGTTAGGAAGTATTTCTTCAGCCATAGAGTAGCCAGGAAGTGGAATAGTCTAACAAGTGATGTAGTGGAGGCAGGAACCATACATAGCTTTAAGACGAGGTATGATAAAGCTCATGGAGCAGGGAGAGAAGGGACCCAGTAGCGATCAGTGAAGAGGCGGGGCCAGGAGCTGAGTCTCGACCCATGCAACCACAATTAGGTGAGTACACACACACAACAACGGAAGAGGTGAGTAAATTTCCGAGTGACTTGAATACGTCAAAATCTGACGAGGTGTCACCATGGATTTTTTGAGAGGGAGCAGAAACACTGAACCACTAGCTAAGATCTGCAGGAAGTCAGGGAATACAGGACAGTTGCCAGAGATCTGGAAGACAGGGAATGTAATCCCATTGTTTAAAAAAAGGAGACAAACAGGAAACACTAAACTACAGACCAGTATCACTGATATGGATATCATTCAAGGTAAAGGAAATGATTATATCAGACGGAGAGTACAAGAGACATGGAGAGAAGAGATTTAATAAACAATAACCGGCATGGGTTTAAAGATTGTATATCTTGTTCTAGAAACCTGTAGATGTTCTATGACAAAGCAACAGATGTGAGACAGAAGAGAAAGGGAGGAGTGGATTGCTTATTCTTGGACTACAATAAGGTATCTGATACTGTACTTCAGAAGAGAATAGAGCAAAGCTTGAGATGCTGAGGTGCTTCAAAGAGAAACTTAGGAGTAGGGTAGGGGAGACAGGGATAGACTGAGAGGCTTTGTCAAGCCGTTATGGCTTGACAAAGCTCCTACAGATCGAAACGTTGCCACAATAAAATGTCCCATTAGTTGCACTTGTGTCCTTTTACCTAATATATTGTCGGTAACTTTACCAACATTATTACAGGTATTAGACTTGTGTAACACCTGTGTGTGTGGCTTTACCACTTGTGAAACGTTTTCAAAAAAAATTACCCAGGTGTTGATATGTCTTATTCCTCACCATTGTCAGATCACAAGTCTGTTTATTGGTCTGCGTGATCGTTGTATTTCAGATCGCCGAAGCCTGATACTTCCTGACACCTCACAAAATTAGTGAAAGGTTCCCCAGTAACTACGACTGCATACTGCTGTAGGAATGTATTTATCCTCTAGGACCGCATGTGGCCGTGGAGCCACGGTTTAATGACCTCCTGATTTAGATGGATAGCTACAGCAGCATTGAAATCCTCCGATTGCACGAGTGCAATTTTTTGCGTTGTTAAAATTAAACCATTTGACATTTATACTTGCAATGTTTCTTCTCGTTATTACCTTAAAGGCTCCAATGTTCCCTGTTGTTATCTCATAAATAGCTCCAGTGCTCCATAATGGCTCTATTATTCCCTCTGTTATTAGGTTAAACCTATAATGAATACAGGTTCGAATGTTCCCTGCACTACCATCTTAATGACTCTAGTGTTCCCTCTCGTTGACTTGCTAGCAATCTGAATGCATCTGTCATGCAGCTTAACTAATACTCTTATGGAATATTTCACACATTTATTCAATAGCTGCTGTAGTACGCCAATCATGTACTAGTGTAATATGTATATACACTCAGTGGCCACTATATTAGGTACTCCTGTACACCTCGTTAATGCAATTATATAATCAGCCAATCAAGTGGCAGCACCTTGATGTCTAAAAGCATGCAGACATAGTCAAGAGGTTCAGTTATTGTTCAAACCGAAGATCTGAATGGGGAAAAAGTGTGATCTAGATGACTTTGACGGTGGAATGATTGTTGGTGGCAGACGGGATGGTTTGAGTATCAGAAACTGCTGATCTCCTGTGATTTTCATGCCTAAGTCTCTAGAGCTTACAGAGAATGGCTTGGAAAACACAAAACATAAAGTGAGCGGCAGTTATGTGGGCGAAAACTTCTTGTTAAAGGTTAGAGGAGAATTGCCAGACTGGTTCAAGCTGACAGGACGCGACAGGAACTCAAATAACCACGAGTTAAAACAGTTTTATGCAGAAGAGCATCTCTAAACGTATAACATGTCGAGTTTTGAAGTGGATGGATAGCGGCAGAAGACCTTACCGGGTTCCAGTCCTCCCAGCTATGAGCAGGAAACTGAGGCTACACTGGGCACTGGCTCACCGAAACTGGACAGTTGAAGATTGGAAAAACGTTGCCTAGTCTCACGAATCACAATTTCAGCTGCGACACGCAGAATTTGGCGTAAACCTTTGGCATGTGGTGGAATGGGAGACAGGCAACAACTATCATATCGGCATGGACCAGAATCTCTAAGGAATGTTTCCAGCACGTTATTGAATCCATGTCTCGAAGAATCCAGGCTGTTTTATGGGCAAAGGAGCCTTACCCAGTACTAGAAAGGTCTTCCTAATAATTTGGCGTGCATGTGTTAGTTACCATTTTGTCCTAGGCACATGTCGATTAGACACTAGGCCTGTTGTATATATATATATATATATATATATATATATATAGTGTGTGTGTGTGTGTTGTGTGTGGGAGAGAGAGAGGAGAGAGAGAGAGGGGGGGGGACGACGCGGAAACAGAAGCTGTAATTTTGCAAGTGCTATCAAGTATTTACATTGTGAAAGTTGGACAAAGTAGAATCCCCTGATGATGTATATACACATACCCGCCTGAGAAGCTTCTTTACAATACAATGTTCATTGTAATGCGGCTCGTAATGTACCGTGACCCGGGTAAGATGGTGCAACTCCTCTTGTACTGTGAACCATGCTGCTGCTCTTAGTTCCCGGTGCACCGTTCACGGTACCGTGTAAGGTACTTCAACAATAATTGTACCGGCCACTCTGGATTGCGGTTCTAGTCATAATTCCCCGTGTAGGTTAATGGTTCAAAGAACCGACAAGCTCATAAATTAGACACATTTGCAACACTTGGGTATTATTATTGTGGAAACGTTTCGCCACACAGTGGCTTCATCAGTCCAGTACAAAGAAGGGTGAAGATCTGAAGGAGTTTGAGGTAATCTGTCCCTCAACCAGGAGTCGATGTGTCGTGTGGTTCTTGATGGATTTGGTAATAAACACAAGCGTAGCTTGGCTTCGTAACTTATATATTAGTGGAAAAATATGGGAGCACTCAGGCCTTGACTTGTCTGTCTCTATACCTTGCTCTGAACTGTGGGCAGTGGGCGAGGACGCCCACGGCATTCAAAGGGTGACTTATGACTTCATGCTAGGTCAACAGAATGACTCTGTAACGGTCAGTGATCACGTAGGGAGGCTGTGACTCAGTAACGGTTATACTGAAATACTACTACTGAACTACTACTGACAGATGTAATCAGTCCATCAAGAATGATGGACTGATTACATCGACTCCAGGTTGAGGGACTGATTACCTCAAACTCCTTCCGATCTTCACCCTTCTTTGTACTGGACTGATGAAACCACTGGGACGAAACGTTTCCTCAATAAACATACCCAAGAGTTGCAAATGTGTGTTAATTTTTCATAATTCCCGTGTAGCGTTCACGGCGCTCTGGTTCATCATACACACAGTCCTCTGTTGCGGCTGAATCGTAAATATTCAATTAATGCAGGAGTAAAAACGTCATTCGCTTGAAAGAAATATAATTGCCTCGTAAAAGTGGCAACGAATAGCGGCCCTATTACTTAATGAAACTTCTGCGAGGACCACTCTTATTTTTGACACGCATTTTGCAGCCCAGTGTAATTGCATGCAACTTCATTAGCATAATTATTCCCCCGGGACGTAATATTTGCCTGTCGTGTCATTTAAGGAATGTATTTCTGAGACTCGAGGGATCGCTAGGGATTTATACTGAAATGGTTACAGACGGGGCTGGTGGGTGGTTGGGTGAATGAAATATATATATGTGTGTATGAGATGGGGTTTGGTTTGGGTTTAGTACATCAGAGGCCGCCACAGTGACAGCTTCAGTTTCTCAAGACACTGTTCTATCCCCAATTTTCTTTCTCATGGCACTTATATCTGACATAAACTTTAAATATTCCACAGCAGCATCCTTCGCACGCAGTTCTTATATCTCGCTAAGCATTTTTTCCTTCATATAGATTTTACGGTTTCATACGAATCGTAGTTTCTGCTGGTTGGGACATCTACAGAAATTAAATACTTGTTTAGGTTGGTCTGGGTGTTAAATTAAACTATACAAGAAGTTAACTGCTAAACACAAAATCTCATAGACAATGATCTTACGTCTGGTAGCGTCGAACATATCATAGATCCTTAAAGTTTGGGTACTGCCACTCACGTGGTTTAAGTTGCAGAACGCAACGTTTTGAGAGTTTTATCCTCTAGGAATATATGAAACCTCCGTACCCATATTAACCAGGTCTTACAGTGGGCCACTGAACCAGTACGATGTTTTATGAGGACAGATTTCAGCAATGGAATTTTTTGAGATTTATGAATTCTGAAAAATTATAAAAATGAGAGTTGAAAATGAGTACAAGAGACCAGAGGATAATCATTCAGAGAATATATCACTATCGCAAACTGAAGAATACTCAGAAATTGAAAGTACTAAAGTCAAGGGTAATGTACAAGGTACTTGTTGTGCAATAACAGCAATAATTAAGACAGAGGAAATTACTGATCTGGAGAATATAGTAAGAGCCTTTACATATTACCACCACCACCACCACCACCCTCACACACCTCTCACCGCCGCCACCACCACCGTCAACCACACCGCTATCTTCCACCCATATCACCATCGTCCAACAACCCAACTACCTTGACCATTACCATCACTCTCCACCTTCACCCACCAGTGTCACCACCACACATGTCGTCTCCACCACCGTCACTACCAATGTCGTCTCCACCACCGTCACTACCAATGTCATCTCCACCACCGTCACTACCAATGTCGTCTCCACCACCGTCACTACCAATGTCGTCTCCACCACCGTCACTACCAATGTTGCCTCCACCACCGTCACTACCAATGTCGTCTCCACCACCGTCACTACCAATGTCATCTCCACCACCGTCACTACCAATGTCGTCTCCACCACCGTCACTACCAATGTCGCCTCCACCACCGTCACTACCAATGTTGCCTCCACCACCGTTACTACCAATGTCGCCTCCACCACCGTCACTACCAATGTCGCCTCCACCACCGTCACTACCAATGTTGCCTCCACCACCGTCACTACCAATGTCGTCTCCACCACCGTCACTACCAGTGTCGTCTCCACCACCATCACTACCAATGTCGTTTCCACCACCACCACCACAACAACAACAACAGCAACGACATAAACATACTCAGAAAGTCGTCGTAAATATTCATTTGTCGTTTGTGCTATTTTTGTTCGAATGTTTGTTATTATTCGTTTGGGAATATTCGAAAAAATTTCGACAATTATTACCGATATTGTCGTCCCCAGCGGGGCAATATTACTCTCAATATTGGCTAACTGCTGTAAAACATTTTTTTTTTCTTTTTTTTTGCCAATATATTTCTGAAAATACTAATTACCTTGTGCAGTTGTAGAGGAAATTTTCACATGGACATGTGGCCTCAATCGCATCAGCAGAAAATTTCACATGGCCTTAATTTCATCGACAGAAAATTTGGTCATGTGAAAATCTTAAAAGTTTGAGAATTTTTTTATTGGATTCCATATGGTAGGTTCCTGAAGGTGCCTTGATGTCGGTGAAGGGCTCTTGATCCAGGGAAGTGTGGTTATCCTTACCTTCCTTGGATCGAACCAGTGTCTCCCGTTCTCCAGGCTCTCTTGTGACCCCATACGGATTTAGCGCTCTTTAATGTATGTAATAATGAAGGCGGTATCAGGTGAACGTCGTATTGTAAACGTAATTCCTTTAATTCGTCTATTATTGTGCCACCATTCGTCCATTATGGTGCCACTATTCGTCCATTATGGTGCCACCATTCGTCCATTATGGTACCACCATTCGTCCATTATGGTACCACCATTCGTCCATTATGGTACCACTGTTCGTCCATTATGCTACCATTGTTTGTCCATTATGGTACCATTATAATACCACCATTCGTCCATCCCTCTTCCACCGTCGTCCAACCAAAACTCAGTGTTGGTTGGCGGTATCGGGTCCAAAACAGATTTCTGGATTCTCCACTGCAGAAAATATAGGCGATTGTTTCACACGTTTTTCCCCTTGGAACGAAGTATTGACATATGACTTTAGTTTCAGTTACCCCGAGCGTGATTTGAATAATTCCCAGCGTTTGATACAGCGATGGGCAGGGGAAGAATTTTTTTTTCGAAGTTACCCCCCCAAAAAACTGTCCATTCACCATTTTTTTGCGAATACTCTTTCTCGGCACAAGTTGATCCGGAAATGTATTTTGTGAGATCGTTTTAAAATGTGTTTTTTGGCTGAATTTTATTTAATTCGAAGGAAACTGGTGTGTGAGAAGGGGGGGGGGTTATACCTAGAGGGTGTTCCTGGGGTCAACGCCCCCGTGGCGCGGTCCTTAACCAGGGCTCGCGGGTGCTGGGGAATGTGTCTTACCGCTAGCGATAATTAACTACCAGGCAGCATCAATTTGAGAATACATTGCAACCTATATTCTATAATTAAGCAATTCTAAGACATATTTATTTGTGTTCATTTGTCAAGTTTATTTATTTTAGGCGCCTCTTAAATACCTAGCAGAATCAAATATGACACCGGGCCCTGGTAAAGGTTAAGTTTTTTTTTTTCTTTCTATGGTAAGATTTCTAACACAGTTGTAATGCTGAATTTCATGGTTGTTTAGTGAGCTTTAATCACAAATTGTAGGGGGGAGTGGCTTTGTAAAGTTGTTTGGTAAAGCATTCTGGGATTTAGTGTCATCTAGATCAGCACTTGTAGTTTGAGAAACTTCTCAACCTCGATGACTCAGGTTAATATTCGGTGTTATCTTCCATGGGCTTCAGATGTATGTGTTTGTTACCAGGGATCGTACACGGTAAAATAATTAAAATCTGGGAATAGGCTTTGGGGAAGATAGGGAATTGTATATATGAACACATACACACACAGTGAAGAGGCGGGGCCAAGAGCTAAGTCTCGATCCCTGCAACCACAATTAGGTGAGTGCAATTAGGTGATTACACACACACACACACACGCCCCGATGGCATGGTGGCTAGCGCTATTGCTTCACGCACGGAGGGCCCAGGTTCAATTCCCGGCGGGGCCGAAACATTTCGAAGTGTTTCGTTACACACACATACATACAACAGGCCTAGTGTCTAATCAACATGTGCCTAGGACAAAATGGTAACTAACTAACACACACACACACACACACACACTGCATTACGCTTATACAGTACATATATGTACATGCGCAAACACACACACACACACACACACACACACACACACACACACACACTTACATTCAACTACAAAGACCAAATAAAACAAATTACTTTCTGTCAGTTTCTCTGGTGTGTTCAGGAGAGAATATTAAGCTTCAGCCTCAGCCTCTCCGGTTGTTTTGTTTGACTTATTGTAAATTACCACACTTGTCAGACCTTTTCATTTTTTTTCATTAAGGGAGTAATTTATCTGCAGTCGGCAAGGAAGAGTCGCAGTGGATCGATATGCTGCATCCTTTATATATATCTGCTGACTTATATTTGACGCTATTTTAGATTTTTTTAGCTCACGAACCGTTTTCTAACAATTCATCTTACAAGAATAAGACGCATGTGCAACATTGGGCATCTTTATTGCCGAAACGTTTGGGCAGTAAAGATACCCAGGTGTTGCACATGTCTCTTACTCAGCAGCTTGACGGTATTGCATACCATCGGAATGATATCTTGTATGTCGTGAGAATGTCTCCTCTTCAACCTGCAGTCGTGTGACTTCTAGGTCTCTCAACGTTTCTTCTTTTTGCAGCTTAGTTTTGGGTGACCAGCCTCGTCTCCAGTCTCTCAACTTCCTAAATTGTCTTCGTATATATGATGAGACGAGAGTGTGTACTCACCTAGTTGTACTACTAACTTGACTAATTCCTCACGTGTGTGAACTCTTTTTTCACTCCGAAATCTCCATGGTTCTGTATGTCAATGGATTTGTATAATGTTAATGATTTATATATGTTAATGATGCACAGTATGAGGCTTATGGAGTTTTATTAAGAAAACTTTTCGCCCATCATAGACTTGATCAGTTCTCCAGTTTCTGTTGGATGAAACATCTGAGTAAAATTGCATAAACCTAATATTGTATCTTGTGAATATCAACATGTCAAGATCCTGAAGTATTTCCTGACATCCTGTTGCTCTCTTCCTCCTACTCCCCCCCCCCCCCCATCTTGTCGCTTCAAATGGACTTTAAGGGGGGACCTTTATGCCGATGATGGGCTACTAATACAAGAAACTGCAGATATGTTCTATTGAACTGATCCTGATGATCTTTGAATCCCCATTCTTGGGGAAAATCTATGGATTTAGAGTTTCCCCAAGAATATATTAATGTTCTGGAGCCACGTCTGTCTTGTCTTGTCCATCCTCAACTTTTCTCTCTTGATTAATGTCGTGGGCGTCAGTTATTCATTCTCTCTACTCATAGGTCACTTACCACATTAACCTCGTGATTTACTGGTCTTTAAATATTTAGTTTGATCGGGTGTGGGCGCCACGCTGGTGCTGCGTACTCGATGATAGGCCTGGCATTGGTCGTACATATGGCTGAATGTTGTTGTAATGTTCGCTTATCACACATGGCTGAGAAAACCCAGTCTGATGTGTTGGTCCCTTTCTCTGTTATTTACGCGACATTCACTGTCTGTACTCTCAAGTCTGTACTCCATTGCAGGTCTTCCTTCCCACGTTTTCATAACGTTACACTTGCTGGGGGTTGAATGCTAAAAGCCACAAGTCTAATTATCCCTGCAGTTTATATATATGTATTCCAACACGTCGGCCGTCTCCCACTGAGGCAGGGTAACCCCCCCCAAAAAAATCACTTTCACCATCATTCGCACAATAACTGTCTTTGCAGAGGCGCTCATATATATATATATATATATATATATATATATATATATCAGAAAATAGCTTTGCGGCTGAAATTCTTCATCAAGAATACTCCATCCATTTTTTCCCTATCAGAAACGTGAACATAAATCTACCTCATAAAAATAAACTGCTTTTTTTTTTCATCCATAATGGTAGAGGCAAATACGACGGAACAGTCCGGCGGCCGTGAACCTAAAGCCTTTTTATGATCGTCCGCCACATGAATCATTGCTGAAAAAAAGCGGCCGTTGCCGGGTATATTTTTTTCGTAGCTGTCCGGCGTTTAATTTACTCTCTATCGCCACATAATTAAAAAACTGCAATGGTAATGTGTTAATTATTCTCTGTAGTAATGATATACAAGTTTGTGTGTGTGTGTGGGTGTTTGTGTGTGTGTGTGTTTGTGTTTGTGTGGGTGTTTGTGTGTGTGTGGGTGTGTGTGTGTGTGTGTGTGTGTGTGTGTGTGTGTGGGTACTTCATAAAACTGATAAAACGAATCATTTTGTAACCCCGCTTATTGAAAAGACTGGAGCTTGCTGACCGTCGTCTTCAGTCAGTATTGCACTGTGGTAGAGACAGTCAGATTGGGTGACTATTCACCAGCTTTGAACAGTGATTCTCTGACTGAATTATTGAGTGTCCTCGATGGCACCCCCCGTTTTCTGTTCGTACCTCAAAAATTTTATAATCTCTACATAATAGGTAATTTAATGGCAATCGTGTTGTTAAAATTTCGAGAGTCCTCTGGCGAATGTCCCCCCCTCCTCCCCCTCTCTACCTGTGACGTTAACTGTTTATAAACAGGTTGAGTTTCGACTGTTTCTTTTTTAATCTCAATTTTTTTTTTTTTTTTTAGTTGCAGATATTTTTGTCCAGTGTGTTATGAAAACAGTTTTCATTATAACACCTGCCATATATCTGACCGGTTTCTCCTCAGTGAAGTATATTAATTTTTCCCTCTTTCTCTTTTATGTATAATTACTTCTAGTCTCTGTCTGTGTCTGTCTGTCTGTCTGTGTCTGTCTGTCTCTCTGTGTCTGTCTCTCTCTGTCTGTCTCTCTCTGTCTCTCTCTCTGTCTCTCTCTCTCTGTCTCTCTCTCTCTCTCTCTCTCTCTCTCTCTCTCTCTCTCTCTCTCTCTCTCTCTCTCTCTCTCTCTACTGTAAATTAGATTAGTCTTCCGGACAACAATTGATCCTTGTGGGTCTCCGTTGATGATATTTTTCCCTTATATTTTTCCTCAAGAATATTTTTTCTCCTGGATATTTTTCCTCAAGAATATTTTTTCTCCTGGATATTTTTCCTCGAGAATATTTTCCCCTCTTACATCTGGTAAATCTCATGACGGTCCCGGGGATTATCGTCCCTACGTTTTGGTCTTGAACCCCGTTTGTTAAATTTGAAAGGAAAATTTACAAGAATACGAGCTATTGAGACAGCCAAGAGTGCACTGAATGTAAGGTAAAGTTGGTAAGATCTACCAGAATTACTCACACGGATTTAGTGCTTCATGAGATAGTGTGATTCTCGTTGTAGCGTAATAGGTATATTGTGCATGATTTTATTAGCTAGAAACCAAATAGCGTTATATTGTGCAAGTCTGTGTGGGTAGAGTTGGTTACGTTCGTCTTTGCTTGAGTGTTCTTACAACACTATCGTCTAGTGAAGAATTATGACCCTTAAGGGACATAAAACTCATGAGGAATGGAAGGCAATCCTCTTTGATCCGAGGTGAAAGAGGGGAGCTCCAACTCTCCGAATCAAGAGCATTTACTAGAACAAAGGCATCCCCCTTTTCCTTGAAAACTGATTTGTAGAGATGGTTGAGGGACAAGGCAGCTCTTGAAATGTTGAAGTATTGCTGTATTATTATTATTATTATTATTATTATTATTATTATTAGTAGTAGTAGTAGTAGTAGTAGTATTGGGAAAGCGTGAAGCCCAAATGACTCGTACAGCTCCTGGGATATAGGAGACAGTCGGTTCTAAGTAGTGGCAGGACAGGTTCAGTTCTTGCTTCAAGACCCCCTCACTGGCATCTAGTAAGCCTTACTTGACGGGATTTTAAAGGTGAACACTTGACATGTTACAAGGGTCGTCGTCAGGCAGTCTTCTTCAGGAGTTTATCTCTCCCTCAGAGACGTCTTCCCCGCTGCTTATGCAAGATGTCTTTGCATATGTGAATGTAGAACATCTTAAACTGCGACATTAAACATTTTGAAGCAAGTGGAAGGATCTTGTTTCATATTGTATAGTTATTGTCTTGTTTCATATTGTATCGTTACTAAACGCATGCATACCGTGTTTTGTTTCGAAAGGAGTTTTGAATCAACTTTCTGCCTCTTCTGGCATGGATACCTTAAATTATTTTTGAGAACCTTTGTTTGGCTTTTTCACGTTGTGTGGTTAATGCTATTCTTAATTTTGTCATGTTGTAATCATGTATTATCCAGGTTATGTCGTGCAGCGGAACGACAGTTTTATCTTCGGGGTCCAAAGGCGCTTATGGTGAGTTTTGTGAAGGTAGTGGCGCTTGCATATCAGAACAGTCAAGGCTTGTCATGGATCGGGCCCCAGGGGGCGTTGACCCCGGAACACTCTCCAGATATACTCCAGGTATACCACCAATAGCTTGTCAACTATTTTGGCTGATATGTCTTGTTTCATGGTTGTATGTTCACTCACATCATGTGTGACACTGCCCAAGCTGTCTTTATGGAGGTGCGATCACTCGCACGATGAGTGAACCAGCCAATAAATTCTACCTCTATCCCAAATTTAAATTAAAATTCTTATTTGAGACGGGCTGGAGTTTTTATATTTAATCTATATTTCCACGTGTTCTTTATCTTGTGTTTAAAGTATCATTTGTTGAACGCCCTTGCGTATATACACTCGTTTACATTTACATTAAACATAATGAAGGACCAATGGAATGAATGAAAAGAGGCGGAAGTAATTTCTACAACCACTGATGAAATCATTACTGGAGACTACCAATAGGTAAATACAAATTGGTAATTGTAAGATGCGCAGAGAACGCTGGTTCATCGGACAGACTAACCCATCAGGAGCCAGTGATTCGAAATGAAGCTCTCTTCAGCGAACTTATATTTAAGCAACTTAAAATACACGCCACAGGGATGTTAGGAAATATTTCTTCAGCCTGAGAGTGGTCAGGAAGTGGAAGACCTAGGCAGCAACGTGTTAGAGACGTGAGCCATTTTTAATTTTAAAATAATAGGTCAGCGGGTAGAACACATGCACGCGCGAGCAGTATAATTATTATTGAAAGATTTGGGGTACGAAAGCAGTGTAGAGGAACCCAGAGTAACCCAGCACCGCCTCCTAATTTCCAAACTACGGATTCTCTGCATTTTGGTCACACTGCACATTGCCCTCAGACATGACATCTCCACTGCCTCCAGCCTTCTCCTTGTTGCAACATTCACCACTCATGCTTCAAGCCCACATAATAGCATTGGTATAACCATACTCTCATACATTCCCCCTCTTTGCTGCCATGGATAACTTTCCTTGTCTCCACAGACTCCTCATTGCACCACTCACCTTTTTCAATAATAACTCTACCATACACTTTACCAGGTATACTTAACAGACTTATTCACCTATAATTTTTACAATCTTTTGTCCCCTTTGCTTCTATACAAAGGAACTATGCACGCTCTCTGCCAATCAATAGGTACCTTACCCTCTTCTATACATTTATTAAATAATAGCACCAACCACTCCAAAACTATATCCCCATCTGCTTTCAACATTTCTGTGTTTATCCCGTCAATCCTAGCTGCTTTACCCTCTTTCATTCTACTCACTGCCTCGTGCATCTCCCCCACACTCACAACTGGCTCTTCCTCACTCCTACAAGATATTATACCTCCCTGCCCAGCACATGAAATTACAGCTTCTCTGTCTTCATCCACATTTAACAGTTCCTCAAAATATTCCCTCCATCCTCCCGATACCTCTATCTAATAACTCTCCTCTAGTATTATATATATGTCGTGCCGAATAGGTGAAAGCTGGTCTATTAGCAAGAACTCGTTTAAAATTAAATCCTTTCTAAAATTTTCTCTTATACGTTTCAAGATGTATTTTTTTCATTTATGTTAATATAAAAAAATAATTTTATATCAAAAACAAATTTAGAAAACTAACCTTATTATAACAAGCGCAATTTAATTTGCCCAAATCCAACTAAATATATTTTAGATAAGTTTACAATAATTTAATAATAAACACAATGAAATATATATATTTTTTGTTAGGTTCAGAGTGATTTTTGCGAAATTATTGCATACTCAAATTTTCGCTTGCCTTATTCGGCAAGAAGCGTTGCTGTTTAAGCCAAAATCGTGAGTTTTAATTATTCGGCACGACATGTATATAAAATTGTGTATGTGTGTACATTTCATAATCTCCAGTTCTTCAGCCTCAGATCAGAGGTAAGCTTACAAAAAACGAATTAAAATAACCAAATAATTATTAATAAAATTCCGTAGGCGGTTATTATGGTTTATTTAGTGAAGTTTCTCTCTCTCTCTCTCTCTCTCTCTCTCTCTCTCTCTCTCTCTCTCTCTCTGCGGCCTCATTATGTAAAAGAAACAAAGTGAAGCAGACAATAGGAAGTGTGTACAGAACGGTGACAGTTTTTCCCAGTTAGTGTGAATGGTAAAAAAAAAGTATAAAGAAAAAAATGGAAGGAAAAGAAGTGTGTTGGGAATGTTTTATTGTGGCGGCGAATGACGCTGAAGGACACGTTCTTTCCACTCCTAACTGCTGTTGTATTTTTTTTTTTTTTTTGACTAAAATTTCTTTCTCAGATTAGTGGTGTTTTGTTCGTCAGGACAGAGGGAAATAGTTTCCTGATATTGGTCTTGGTTGCATGATTACCCACTACTCATTACGCTGCCTTACCGTTCATGAATGTCGTCAGTGGTTAAAGCTGCTGGCTTACTGAGCTGGCATATTTAGGGTTAAGCAACCTCTGGGTTACCTGTGACTGTTTTTTCACCTCAGTGTAAAGAAAAAAAACACACACAGGAACATATTTGCATGTCTTACAATCTTATTTCAAGAAGCATGAAAATCCTGGAGTGTAACCCTGGCGTGTGGCATCTAACAACAGTTATGTTGGTGTAATGCAACATACGCTGCTGACAGATTCCTGTTTTATATATATATATATATATATATATATATATATATATATATATATATTAATATATATATATATATATATATATATATATTAATTTTTTTTTCTTTCAACAAGTAGGCCGTCTCCCACCGAGGCAGGGTGACCCAAAAAGAAAGAAAATTCCCAAAAAGAAAATACTTTCATCATCATTCAACACTTTCACCACACTCATACATAATCACTGTCTTTGCAGAGGCGCTCAGATACGACAGCTGAGAATAGTCCCTCCCAGCTGTCACTATCCCAGACCCCTCCTTTAAAGTGCAGGCATTGTACTTCCCATTTCCAGGACTCAAGTCCGAATAGGTAAACCTTGCAATTTTGGTTTAATAGTAAAGCTCTTCTTGCCGAATAAGGCAAGCTAAAATTTGTGTATGCAGTAATTTCGCAAAAATCATTCTGAACCTATCGAAAAAAAAAATATTTCATTGTTTATTTTTTATTAAATTATTGTAAACTTATCTAAAATATATTTAGTTGGATTAGGCTAAATTAAATTGAGCTTGTTATAATAAAGTTAGGTAAGTTTTCTAAGGTTCTTTTGGTACAAAATTATTAATTTTTACATTATCATAAATGAAAAAAAAATATATCTTTAAACGTATAAGAGAAAATTTTAGAAAGGACTTAATTTTAAATGAGTTATTATTAATTGACTAATTTTACCTATTCGGCATGGCATTATATATATATATATATATATATATATATATATATATATATATATATATATATATATATATATATATATATATATATATATATTACACACACACACATATTATATATTATACGCTGTTGGACTTAAATAAGTCCTGAGAAATATTGCATATTGAAAATTGAAGTTTTATTATTTTTATCATTGTTTTTGTAAGTCATTATCATTATCATCATTTTCATTACGATCACTGCCATTATCATTACCATCAATATCATTAGTGCCATCATTATAATTACTACTCAGTTACATTGAGACTGTCATCGCTCACACTGAGGACTGATGGTGTGTGCGCCTTTAATCACTCGATACCTTCCTAATATAATTATTCGGAAAAATTGTCGACTGTGTTAGGTGAACGAACACAAGAGCATCAATTGAGAATTTTTTTTGTCTACGTTTCTCTCGTCAGCAGCTATATCAAGTGTGTGTGGGGGGGGGGGGTTAGTTACTAGTTGTCAGTCACTTATCGGTAAACACTTGTCTTAAATTATTATTTTTGTGTGTATATCCCTGTCATTATATATGTATATATCACACCCTTACTCTTCAGAAATATGCACGAGTCTCTTATTTTAAATATATTATGTAAGTGGCGACCGTAGCGGGTACAGTTGTGCGCCAACCCATGTTTGCGACACAGTACCTCGTATATAAACGCATTAGAAATGTTTGCCATGATCATATTTTTTTTTCAAGCTCAATTCTCATTTGTGTTCCATCATCGTGCTTAATGGAAGATCGCAGTAGCCATGAATTAATCATGTTTGAACTTAATGGAACGTGTGTTAATATGGTCGAGTCTCAGCTCCTGGCCCAGCCTGTCGACTGCGGCCGGTTTCATTGAGGCCTTTCATGCCTTTTCTTAAAGTCGGAAACTTTTAGGGGGGGGGGGGAGTCTTTGGACACCAATAATTTACTCTTAAGTTTTCATTTGATGCTTCTTTTATTAACGTGGTATATTAAATTGTCTTGAGTGTTTTATTCATATTCGTAGCTTTTGTTATTTTTATCTTTGTGTTTTATTGTGTGTTACACATCAATATATTTTTATTGGTACATGATACCTGGAGTCTACCTGGACGGTATTCCGGGGGTCAACGCCCCAGCGGCTCTGTCCATGATCAGGCCTCCCGGTGCATTACTACTACTACTACTACTACTACTACTGCTGCTACTACTGCTGCTACTACTAATAATAATAATACTATTCTTAAAACTGTG
Organism: Cherax destructor; assembly: GCA_009830355.1. Classification (NCBI taxonomy): domain Eukaryota; kingdom Metazoa; phylum Arthropoda; class Malacostraca; order Decapoda; family Parastacidae; genus Cherax; species Cherax destructor. The sequence goes on from WNWK01004879.1 coordinate 106,046, forward strand.
TGTGGAGGTGCCTTCATCACTTCCTCTTCCAGGTCATTACTCTAACCACGGATGTTGACGTATATAATCACCGCCTTCGGTCTTGTAGATGAGTAAGAGACGTGAGCAACAGTATCGCCTGCTCAGAAGGCTTTTTAATTTGGAATACAGGGGTTGCTTTTAGACAGCAGGAGTGGAGATGTAGATATGAGGTGATCAGTCCCCACTGCCTTGAAAAAGCATTTTCAGGGGGTCATCCCTCGCTCTCATCTTTATTTACCCTCTACATATCTATATATCACTGAAGAAGCCTGCTGAGCAAGCGAAACTTTCAACAAAGATAACCAACTATTTATCATGTCTTAGAGTACATGTGTAGTGTTTACCTTAATATAATGCTACAATTTTCTTTGTTTCCCCTTTCATGTCATATTAACATCTCGTTTTTATATTTTGAATAATTATCATGGCAAGTTCAATTTTTATTTTAAGTTCTCTTCAGAGTTCAGTCCTCTCAGCTCAGGGACTAGTTTTTCTAAGAAACTTCTAGGTTTCCTAGAGTTTCTTAAAATGCCTAATATTCAGATCACACCTGCTTGCATCCCATTTCCCAGTCGCTGTTATATTCATACTGGCTTAGCGCTTCCCCTTGAATATAATGATAGGCTACTGTCAGGGTAAGTATTGGACGGAGCTTGTGTTGTAAAATATTCGAAGGAGCCCTCAGCCCTAGTTTATATAATGTTCATTTAAAAAAAAACACGGTAAAGGAAAAGAAAAAAAGAGCTCAAGTGTGTGTGTGTGAGAAGAGAGAGAGAGAGAGAGAGAGAGAGAGAAGATAAGATGAATAAATCATTTCCAATTCTCTTTGTGGCGGAAATTTTACCTAATTTTTTTCATGAGTTCTTCATTTGCAAGTGATGGTATGATTATGTAAGGCTTACAAAAAATTCAGTGTGTGTGTTTTCTGAAACTGAGCAAATTTGTCCAGTTTTTTCGTCAGTGCGAAGCAGAAAACATTGGTTTCTCAGTTTACTCTCCAATACATATCAATATGGTAAGAAACCACAATAAAACGCGTTATTACAAAGCGGAAATATATAACCACTGCCAGAAAATGCAGACTAAACACGCCTGAGCGCTTTCGTTTGTGTGCAAACCGATGTTCGGAGGAACTAGGTTTCTGAGCCCTGTTCATCATGTCATTAATGAAACTCTACATAGAGGGAAACTTTGTAAAAATAGTCTTACTTTGCACCTGTGTCATTTCTTCCTTACTTTAAGAGAAACGCTACTGTTTCCAGTTCATCTGACGATGTGAGCGTAAGCACACGAAAGCGCATAGTTTTTTTAGGTTATTTTTTACTGTTATTTTTTCATTTGTTGCTTGTACTCTTAACATTTCTTTAAAAAAAGTCGTATTTTAATATATATTACACACACACACACACACACACACACACACACACACACACACATACACATATTACATATAAATATTAGTAGAAATGCAAAATACTTGCCGTTACCTGGTGTAAAAGTTTACCTACGCCAGGAACACAGATGAACTGGGAGGAAGGCAAAAGGGAGATAGATAGCTGCAGGAGCAACGAAGCAGCGATTACTTTTTTCCTCTTACTTCCGTTTGGCAGAGGAAAGTTTTCGTCTATTTTTGTGGGAGTTCTTCATCAGCGAGAGGCGCCGTGATTATGAGAGGCTTGCACGGGCGCAGGAAATGTATTGGAACTGTGCGCTAAAGATACATAGCTTTTTTCACTTGATTGATGTGGAGAGAGAGAGAGAGAGAGAGAGAGAGAGAGAGAGAGAGAGAGAGAATGAGAATTATCCTCATTTTACTGTTCTCTTTAGTGTGTCTTTATCTTAGGGCCAGATCAGCCAGGCTGTGATGGATGTGTGGGGGTTGCCGGCCACCAACAGCAGTAGCCTGGTTGACCAGACGATCCTGGCCCATGGTCGGGCTCCGTGACTAGAAATACTCTCGGAACTCATCAAAGGTAGTTCTTGCAGCCACGAGTGGCACTGAATGCAAATGATATGTTGATCCCAACAAGACATGGGATGAAACGACTAGGTACACTACAGAACATTTATTAAAGGAGACGTTTCGCCACAAGGGCTTCAGAACGGACGCCACTCGTGGCGAAAAGCTTCCTTTAATATATGTTCTGAAACGTACATAAGCGTACGTACCGTGTTTTACCACAGAATTGGTGTTTGTGGTCTTGAAGAGGGTTAGCGTTTTTATATATTTTTTGTTGGATGTTCTAACCCTTGTTTTGTGTTAGTTCGTATTTTTTTACTGCCAAGACCGCTGATTGTTTTAGCTGAGCGCTGAGTGAACTCCTAGGTCAGAGCGCTGAGTGAACTCCTAGGTCAGAGCGCTGAGTGATCTAGGTCAAAGCACTCAGCTTTCACCTCTTGTTCCTCCACCACTAACCTCGCTACCACCTCCTCCTGAGCCTCTGCTATTCTATAAAAGAGCTCCTCCTATCGGCCTCCCAGAAATCTAAAGAGGATAGCCATCACGTCTCCCTCAGCGCCTTTAAGGACAAAGATCTTCCAATCATCTCCAATCATTTTTTCCATTTCCAGCTTATTTTTTCATTGAACAGGCGATATGGGAAATCATACAAGCACCACTTATCCCCTCTCTTGAGAGACTGAATGGAGGCCGGGAGGGTAGCTGAGCTGGAGGGTCGAAAAAGATGAAAGGGAGACAGACAGAGGAAGGGGAAAAGAAAGGAAGGAAGGAGGGAAGGAGAATGGGATGTAGGTGAGGATAAAAAAAATTTTGTTAAATTTACAGAATAGTTTTGAAAAATTCGTATTTTAAGCTTCTGTGATGGCTGTAGTAATGATGTTATTGACAAGCACTGGTACTACTGCAGGTTATCCGTAGTAGTTTCAGGGGGTCACCGCCCCCGCGGCCCGATCCCGGACCAGGCCTTCCGGTTGCTGGCCTAATCGATCAAGCTGTCCGATTTATCAGGAACTGTTTTGAGGAATGTGATTATCTTATGAAAATATACACGGTATAGGAATTTAATGATTTATTTAACCTACAACACTAATATTACTGTAAGATTACAGTAATGATGGGTGATGAATATTGAAGATAACTCATCACGACTCAGTGTATTTAATTATTTCTGTTGGAAGGAAGGAAGGTTGGAAAGACGCGAGAGGCGTAGCGAGAAGACATGAAACGTAGAGGGTTAAAAATGGTGAAGAAAAGAGTGGTTGAAGAGCTAACATAATGGCTTTGATATCTCTCTCTCTCTCTCTCTCTCTCTCTCTCTCTCTCTCTCTCTCTCTCTCTCTCTCTCTCTCTCTCTCTCTCTCTCTCCGTTTCCTCTCCCTCACCCTTCCCTGCTTCCTCCCCCTGTTTCCTCTCCCTCTTCCTTCCCTGTTTCCTCTCCCTCATCCCGTTCACGTATCGTCTCTCCCCTTTCCCAGTTTTCTTTCTCCTCCTCACCTCTCACATCTAGCTTCTGTTCCCACAATGTCGCTGTTATATTTAATATGCTAGCAACACACTGCAGGTGTTTAAAGTTTTGTTAAATATAAATGGGGATGTCTCCTCTCTCTCATGTCTCCTCTCTCTCATGTCTTCCTCTTCCTGTCCTATCGCCTCCTCCCTTTTCAGGTTCTCCTTGACACACACCTTCATGGATCGTGCCTGAATTTCCTCTCATTCCCCCAGGCGTTGTGTGTTCCCTACGGGTTTAGCTCTCCCCCTTGAATGTAATAATAATTCTGGTGTCTTCCCTTTCACTGGGGGGTCTCCTTTTTACCCTCTTCTCCCTTCCCCTCGTCTTTTGGTTTTCCCTCTTATCCGGGTTTTCCTTCCTTGAGGCGGTGTGAGTGCAGCTGTGTCGGGGTTCATCTGGACACGTGTTGATCTCTTTGGTGGGCGGAAGCTGCAGGCGCATCTGTGACTCCTTTTTCCCGGCTGCTGCTGCTCCTGGTACTGCTACAGGTGCTGCTGCTTTCTGCTGCTGCTGCTCCTGCTCCTGGTACTGCTACAGGTGATTCTGCTGCTGCTCCTAGTACTGCTACAGGTGCTGCTGCTGCTGATGCTCCTGGTACTGCTACATGTGCTGCTGCTGCTCCCGGTACTGCTACAGGTGCTGCTTCTGCTGCTGCTGTTGATGTGGAACTACGTCTTCTGCTCAGGGGTGTTACCATGGCGGTCGACTGTAATGCGATATTCTTCTTCTTACGTATTTTTAATAATAATTATTATCAGTATTTTTTTTTATTTACAATAAAACACGGTGTAAATGAGCATTGTTTTCTGAAATCCATAATGTTGTCATACGCATGGTTTCTTCAACTATAATTTTCTTAAATCATTTCCTTAAATCCAAAATGGTTTTTCGTAACATTTAATCTCGTTTAATCTTACGAAGTGGTGATATTGTCTTAGCTTTAGAAAGAATTCGCTCAACCTCAGGAAGTGGTGACACGGTCTTAGGCTTCCTCAGGAAGTGGTGACACGGTCTTAGGCTTCCTCAGGAAGCGGTGACACGGTCTTAGGCTTCCTCAAGGAAGCGGTGACACGGTCTTAGGCTTCCTCAAGGAAGCGGTGACACGGTCTTAGGCTTCCTCAGGAAACGGTGACACGGTCTTAGGCTTCCTCAGGAAGCGGTGACACGGTCTTAGGCTTCCTCAGGAAGCGTTGACACGGTCTTAGGCTTCCTCAGGAAGCGTTGACACGGTCTTAGGCTTCCTCAGGAAGCGTTGACACGGTCTTAGGCTTCCTCAGGAAGCGGTGACACGGTCTTAGGCTTCCTCAGGAAGCGGTGACACGGTCTTAGGCTTCCTCAGGAAGCGGTGACACGGTCTTAGGCTTCCTCAAGGAAGTGGTGACACGGTCTTAGGCTTCCTCAGGAAGTGGTGACACGGTCTTAGGCTTCCTCAAGGAAGCGGTGACACGGTCTTAGGCTTCCTCAGGAAACGGTGACACGGTCTTAGGCTTCCTCAGGAAGCGGTGACACGGTCTTAGGCTTCCTCAGGAAGCGGTGACACGGTCTTAGGCTTCCTCAGGAAGCGGTGACACGGTCTTAGGCTTCCTCAGGAAGCGGTGACACGGTCTTAGGCTTCCTCAGGAAGCGGTGACACGGTCTTAGGCTTCCTCAAGGGTACTTGGCTCTCAGAAGCGGTGACACGGTCTTAGGCTTCCTCAAGGAAGCGGTGACACGGTCTTAGGCTTCCTCAGGAAGCGGTGACACGGTCTTAGGCTTCCTCAGGAAGCGGTGACACGGTCTTAGGCTTCCTCAGGAAGCGTTGACACGGTCTTAGGCTTCCTCAGGAAGCGTTGATACGGTCTTAGGCTTCCTCAGGAAGCGTTGACACGGTCTTAGGCTTCCTCAGGAAGCGGTGACAGGGTCTTAAGCTTCCTCAAGGAAGTGGTGACACGGTCTTAGGCTTCCTCAGGAAGCGGTGACACTGTCTTAGGTTTCCTCAAGGAAGCGGTGACACGGTCTTAGGCTTCCTCAAGGAAGTGGTGACACGGTCTTAGGCTTCTTCAAGGAAGTGGTGACACGGTCTTAGGCTTCCTCAAGGAAGTGGTGACACGGTCTTAGGCTTCCTCAAGGAAGTGGTGACACGGTCTTAGGCTTCCTCAAGGAAGTGGTGACACGGTCTTAGGCTTCCTCAAGGAAGTGGTGACACGGTCTTAGGCTTCCTCAAGGAAGCGGTGACACGGTCTTACGCAGCATAAGAAGCCGATTCCTTTCGTTTGGAATTGAAATTCCGGGAAGTGAGTGCAGCCGAGTGAGTGTGGAGGCATCCGGCCGTGTGGAGTCTCAGAGCCTGATGTGAGAGATCATCAGCCTCACTGATCTCGTACCTTTTTTTTCATCTCCAACAGTCCTTGATGCTGAGGAATTGGGAGGGGGCTCTTGATCCAAGGAATTGCACTTGTCCACCTTGATTGCCTTCTATTTGTCACTGGCGCTGTGTGACTCCATTCGGGATTAGCGCTTCCTCGCGATTATTATTCGGCTTCCAGTTACTATTGTGTGATGGGGAAACGCAAAAATGTCACAGGATTTGTTCCGAGGAAGGAGAGGGATAGCTCCGACTAGCTGGATCAAGAGCCCTTTACTAGATTAAAGTTGTGTTTTGGAAACCGTGAGTAATGAGGCAGTTTGTACGAGTTACCGCGAATAATGAGGCAGTTTGAACGAGTTACCGCGAGCAATGAGGCAGTTTGTTCGAGTTACCGCGAGCAATGAGGCAGTTTGTTCGAGTTACCGCGAGTAATGAGGCAGTTTGTTCGAGTTACCGCGAGTAATGAGGCAGTTTGTTCGAGTTACCGCGAGTAATGAGGCAGTTTGTTCGAGTTACCGCGAGTAATGAGGCAGTTTGTTCTAGTTACCGCGAGTAATGAGGCAGTTTGTTCGAGTTACCGCGAGTAATGAGGCAGTTTGTTCGAGTTACCGCGAGTAATGAGGCAGTTTGTTCGAGTTACCGCGAGTAATGAGGCAGTTTGTTCGAGTTACCGCGAGTAATGAGGCAGTTTGTACGAGTTACCGCGAGTAATGAGGCAGTTTGTACGAGTTACCGCGAGAATAAGCATTTTTCGGAGTTACCGCGAGCTGATGGGCTGTTTTTCGAGTTACCGGAGTAATGAGGCAGTGTTCTGAACGAGTTACCGCGAAATATGAGGCAGTTTGTTCGAGTTACCGTGAGTAATGAGGCAGTTGTATGTGGTAGTTACCCGTATGAAGTTTGAACGAGTTACCGCGAGTAATGAGGCAGTTTGTTCGAGTTACCGCGAGTAATGAGGCAGTTTGTACGAGTTACCGCGAGTAATGAGGCAGTTTGAACGAGTTACCGCGAGTAATGAGGCAGTTTGTACGAGTTACCGCGAGTAATGAGGCAGTTTGTACGAGTTACCGCGAGTAATGAGGCAGTTTGTTCGAGTTACCGCGAATATTAAATAATAACCCCCATTAAACTTTCACAGGAAAACATTGTTCCAGTTTTCACTCCCGATTTGTGGTCTTGATTTTTTTCCCTTTTTATTGACAGGGTGAGTAAGAATGTCTTAACATGCAGTGTTAACAGTGAACAATTGTTGACGGCAACTAGAAGATATGAATGAAAGAACAGGTGATATATGTTGATTTATAGTGAAGAAGGGGGGGGGCAGCTCTGATCCATGTGGGTTTAGTGCTTAGCCCCTCTTATTATAATCATAACTATGTGGATCTATGAAGAGATGACATGAAGGTGGTTGCATATTTCGTCATTTAGAGAGAGAGATAGGTAACAGCTCCTACCTCGTAAATAAAGCTAGGAACCCCTTAACCTAACCCTGTAAAATCCTGTGGATTGAGATTTTGATTGATTTTTCTAAATGAAGAGGACCTCTGCTACAGGTCGAAACAGTCAGCTCTCTTATGAAGCTTCTTTACAGAGTTTTTCGTAAATGTCCTTGAAAAAGGTTCGTCGAGAATTACAGTACGTATCAGGACGGCCTTTCCACTCGTTATTCAGTTTTGATTGTACGTACTTTCTTTTTAAATTGAATTTACGAAAAATAAAAATTTGCTGTACAGACTAACTCCATAAGAGCCACTCTCCATCTCTTGTTTCATTAATATCTCCAAGTGGGGGTTCACCGTTCCCATTAACATTACATTAATCTAGTGCCTCTGGTTCGAGCCTTCAGGCTTCAGACCTGAAAATCTCTCGTATTCTGGTGTGGATTGTGGAGCGGGTGATTCCCGCTACTCCAAACTGTAATTGCGAATGATGGCTTCAGTAAGAGGGATTTGCGAGTAGGTACGCTGTTGTGGGGATTAACATTGTAATCTCCTATAATTGTAGGCTTGTTAGGCAAATTATCATCAGTGTTCTCTTTGAATCCCTATAATTGGCTCCCTTGCCGCTGGTCGCTGTTAGGTTTGTGGAGAAAGCTTAAGAGCTGGGGTGGGTAAGGAGAGAATAAGTTGAGGGCTGAAGAGCTTGAGCAGTGAGGGAGCAATCTGAGCGCTGGTAGGACAATTTTTGGGACTTGGAGGAGCCCTTGAGCGCTAGAGGAAACAATTCATGCTCTGCGGGGAAGAATTTAACTCCGGATAGAAAGTGAGAGGAGGGGAAGGGGGGTAAAGTTGAGCTCTGTAGAAAGCCCCTTGATCGCTGTGATGAAGAGTTGGAACTCTAGTGGGGAAAATAACTTGAACACGGGGAAGGGAGGGGGGGGGACGCGAACAGCCTCAGCATAAGGGGTAACAACTTGTGCCCTGTGGTTCTCACACACACACACACACACACACACACACACACACACAAGTGAGAGCAAGAGCGTGTGTGTGAGGTGAGAGGATGGATGTGTGTGGGTGAGAGCTAATCATCCATCCTGCCGCCCCTATCACACAACACCTGGTGTAACCAGACCCTCTGGTTACACCAGACCCTCTGGTTACAGTGTGTGTCCATTTAAGCACAATCTAAACAGAGACCAAAATTCATTACTAATTTCCGGTTCCGTCACGTTATGATCCTCTGCGCTAGGTTAAGTAAAACTAGACTGTTTAAATGATAGTTATTCGATATTTAATTTAAATGTCCACCGGTAGCCACATAAACTGCATGGTAGCATCTGTAGCAGATGAGACACCATTGTAACGTATAGCGTGTCCCGTAATTATGGAACCATAGGGAAAAGTGTAGAAAAAGGGGAGCAACAATAAAGACTTTTGCTCATATAACGTGTTCAGTGTGTGTGTGTGTGTGTGTGTGTGTGTGTACTCACCTAGTTGTGGTTGCAGGGGTCGATTCATAGCTCCTGCCCCGCCTCTTCACTGGCCGCTACTGGGTCACTCTCCCTTCGCCATGAGCCTTATCATACCTCTTCTTAAAGCTATGAATGGATCCTGCCTCCACTACATCGCTTCCCAAGCTACTCCACTTCCTGACAACTCTGTGACTGAAGAAATATTTCCTAACATCCCTGTGATTCATCCGAGTCTTCAACTTCCAGCTGTGCCCCCTTGTTGCTGTGTCCCATCTCTGGAACATTGTCTCTGTCCACCTTGTCAATTCCTCTCAGTATCTTATATGTCGTTATCATGTCCCCCCTTTCTCTTCTGTCCTCCAATGTCACCAGGTCGATTTCCCTTAACCTCTCCTCGTAGGACATACCCCTTAGCTCCGGGACTAGTCGTGTTGCAAACCTTTGCACTTTCTCTAGTTTCTTTGTGCTTGGCTAGGCGTGGGTTCCAAACTGGTGCTGCGTACTCCAGTATTGGCCTAACGTACACAGTGTACAGGGTTCTGAATGATTCCTTATTAAGATGTCGAAATGCTGTTCTTAGGTTTCCTAGGCGCCCGTATGCTGCAGCAGTTATTTGGTTGATGTGCGCCTCAGGAGACGTGCCTGGTGTTATACTCACCCCATGATCTTTTTCCTTGAGTGAGGTTTGTAGTCTCTAGCCCCCTAGACTGTACTCCGTCTGCTGTCTTCTTTGCCCTTCCCCAATCTTCATGACTTTGCACTTGGTGGGATTGAACTCCAGGAGCCAATTCCTGGACCAGTCCTGCAGCCTGTCCAGATCCCTTTGTAGTTCTGCCTGGTCCTCGTCCGATTGAATCCTTCTCATCAACTTCACATTATCTGCAAACAGGGACACTTCGGAGGTTATTCCTTCCGTCATGTCATTCACATATACCAGAAACAGCACCGGTCCTAGGACTGACCCCTGTGGAACCCTACTCGTCACAGACGCCCACTCTGACACCTCGCCACGAACCATGACTCGCTGCTGCTGTCTTCCTGACAGGTATTCCCTGATCCATTGGAGTGCTTTCCCTGTTATCCCTGCATGGTCCTCCAGCTTTTGCACTAATCTCTTGTGTGGAACCATGTCAAACGCCTTCTTACAATCCAAGAAAATGCAGTCTACCCACCCCTCTCTCTCTTGTCTTGCTGCTGTCACCCTGTCATAGAACTCCAGTAGGTTTGTGACACAGGGTTTCCCGTCCCTGAAACCGTGTTGACTGCCGTTGATAAGCTCATTTCTTTCTAGGTGTTCCACCACTCTTCTGATAATCTTCTCCATGACTTTGCACACTATACATGTCAGTGACACTGGTCTGTAGTTAGGTGCTTCATGTCTGTCTCCTTTTTTAAAGATTGGAACTACATTTGCTGTCTTCCATACCTCAGGTAGTCTCCCTGTTTCGATAGATGTGTTGAATATTGTTGTTAGGAGTACACATAGCGCCTCAGCTCCCTCTCTCAGGACCCATGGAGAGATGTGATCCGGCCCCATCGCCTTTGAGGTATCTAGCTCACTCAGCAGCCTCTTCACTTCTTCCTCAGTTGCATGTATTGTGTCCAACACTTGGTGGTGTACCCACCTCTCTATCTTTCTGGAGTCCCTTCCGTCTCCTCGGTGAACACTTCTTTGAATCTCATGTTGAGTTCCTCACACACTTCACGGTCATTTCTTGTGATGTCTCCTCCTTCCTTCCTTAGCCTGATCACCTTGTCCTTGACTGTTGTCCTCCTCCTGATGTGGCTGTACAACAGTTTTGGGTCAGATTTGGCTTCCCTGCTGTGTCATTCTCGTACTGTCGTTGGGCTTCCTTTCTTACCTGTGCATATTCGTTTCTGGCTCTACGACTGCTCTCCTTATTTTCTTGGGTCCTTTGCCTTCTATACTTCTTCCATTCCCTAGCACACTTGGTTTTGGCTTACCTGCACCTTTGGGTGAACCACGGGCTCATCCTGGCTTTTTCGTTGTTTGTTTCCCTTGGGTACAAACCTCTCCTCAGCTTCCTTGCATATTGTTGTCACATATTCCATCATCTTGTTTACTGATTTCCCTTCCAGTTCTCTGTCCCACTGAACCCCGTTTAGGAAGTTCTTCATGCCCGCGTAGTCCCCTTTCTTGTAGTTTGGCTTCATTCTTCTGGCCCTATCTGCCTCCCCCTCCACCTGTAACTCTACTGTGTAATCAAAGCTTAAAACCATATGATCACTGGCCCCGAGGGGACTTTCATGTGTTATGTCCTCAATATCCGCACTACTCAAGGTGAATACTAGGTCCAGTCTCGCTGGTTCATCCTCTCCTTTCTCCCTGGTAGTATCCCTTACGTGTTGGTACATGAAGTTTTCCAGTACCACCTCCATCATCTTAGCCCTCCACGTATCTTGGCCCCCATGTGTCTCCAAGTTCTCCCAGTCTATTTCCTTGGGGTTGAAGTCACCCATGATCAGTAGCTTTGCCCTGCTCGCATGAGCTCTTCTGGCCACTTCAGCCAGTGTGTCAACCATCGCTCTGTTACTCTCATCATACTCTTGCCTTGGCCTCCTGCTGTTCTGTGGTGGGTTATACATCACTGCAATTACCACCTTGGGACCTCCAGACTGTAGCATTCCTACTATGTAATCCCCTGCTTCTCCTCTGTGTGTGTGTGTGTGTGTGTGTGTGTGTGTGTGTGTGTGTGTGTGTGTAACCACACGTTCGTTATTTACGACGGAGGACGGGTTGCCACCCTTCACTCCCCACACACCAGCCGCTGCTGCTGCTCTGCTAAATTGACATAATTTAAGGGAATGTTGTGGACCTCGGAGGACACACACACTCCACCACTCTCGTTGTGTTGGTCTTCTGATTCTCATCTGTTATTTTTGGTATTTTCGCTTTTGTCCTCTTTTGTCTGTACTTTTAATTTCTGTTTTAAACATCTTTTTTTCTGTGTCTTCTTTTTCCATATTCATTTTATTTGCTATTTTCTATTTTTTGCCTTTAACTTCCCTTATCTTTCCCTCTCATTAAATTACTTGTTCTTCCTTGTTATTTCTGGGATGTTATTACGGCTAAATGGATGACCGTGATACAGGTGATGGTAAACTAGTTACCTGTGTAGGTAAGGTCAGTCATTACCTATTTAGGCGGAATGACAGTGTTGGAAAATGTAGAGATAACCTTCACAGCTCTTATAAACTCACCTAAATTACTGGGAGCACCTGAAGTCCCTCGAACTATACCTCTTAGAACCTAGACGAGAAAGATGCATAACAATCTAAACCTTGAAGGTAATGGTCTCAAACCTGGTCACCAAAATTACTACATATGAACACAAGAGGTTTGGCAGACGGTGCAGGATACCTTCATTGAAAAACACGGGAGCGATGAGTACACTATGGAATTCAATTGTAAATGGACCACGACTCTTCACCCTCCCTTCATACATAAGGGTGGATTGCCAAAAGACCCTTGACTAACTTCTAGGTCACTCGACAAATTCCTCTGATCTACCTGGAGGTCGTTCCGGGGGTCAACGCCCCCGTGGTCCGGTCCTCGAACAGGCCTCCCGTTGGATCAGGGCGTCATCAGTCAGGCTGTTACTGCTGGCTGCACGCAATCTAACGTACGAACCACAGCGCAGCTGATCGGGTACTGACTTAAACATCTGTGCAGTTCCTGTTTGAAGACAACCAGGGGTCTATTAAGTAATTCCCCTTATGTATGATGGGATGTTGAACAGCCATGGGCTCTGAACACTTCTGGTGTTTTCTCTTAGGCTACTCATGGCGCCCCTTCTTTTCATTGGGGTATTTTGCGCCTTCTACCGAGTCTTGCTTTCGTAAGGAGTGATTTTTGTGTGGAGTTTAACATGTAGCTTTCTCGCCTACGTTTCCGGGAGTACGGGTCAAGAGGTTTCATACGTTCCCACTAATACGTGCATTGAAGGTTCTCTGAATATTATCTAGATCTGTAATTTCACCTGCCTTGAATGGGGTTGTTAGTGAACAGCAATATACCAGCCTAGGGAGAACAAGTGACTTAAAGTTTTCCATAACGGAGTAACTGAAATTTGTCCTCGTTGAACATCATGTTGTTTTCCACGGCCCATTGAAAAACTTGGTTTATATTGGCTTGGAGATTTATTGTGTCCTCAATGGAAGACACTGGTGTAGATTCTAGTATCGTCTGCAAAGACACGGGTTCCAGTGTATTCGTTGGACTGCTGGCGAAGGGCACTAACAGCCTGAGCGATCAAGGCATCAACCAGGAAGACTGGTCTAGGACCGGGCCGCGGGAGCGTTGACCTCCGAAAGCGATTACAAGTAATCTACAGGTCACAGGTTCATTCATTGTCTGTAATAAAAAGGCTCGTTACCTGGTTTCTCTAACTCTCTCTGTTGGTTCCTCTCCTCTGTTCCTCTGTTTATCTATCTCTGTTGGCTCCTCTCTCTCCCCATCTCTCTGATGGTTCCTCTCTTCTCCCTGCTGGTCCCTCTCTCGCTTCCTCTTCCTGTGTTGTTTAATACTTGTTAGTGTTTTTTTTTTTTGTCTTCTCTCCTTGTTCCTCGTTTCCATTTCACAACCCTTCCCTCCTTCCTGCTTTTTCCTCCCTTTTGCTTTAAAATCCCTTCAGCCCTTTCCTCCCTTCTACATTTCCCTCTTGCCTTTTCCTACCTTCTTTCCCCTCTTTTTTTACTCCCTCCCCCTTTCCCACCTCTATCTTCACCCCTCCACTCCAGTTGGGCCAACAAACTCCCGCACTCTATCTCCACACCTCTCTACTCCTGCGGGTCATCACCCTTTCCCCTTCCCTCTTCCCTTCTACCTCCCAATTCCCTTCCCCCCTCCCCCACCTCCTTCCCTTCCCCCTCCCCCACCTAACATCCAATATCATGGCAACATTAATCGTTACGTATTAATCAGGTAATTACCGACCGGGAGACAGGGTGCTTACAAGGCTTCAAAGTCAGGCGCGTGAGGGTGTTTAACCCCAGTGCTCATTAAGGCGGTGATCCCACCTGGTGCAAGGAAGAGTTTGCCCCTTGCGTCCCTCTAGCCGAAGCAGCGGTGTTGGCGGCGGCCTGACGGAGGTGCCAACTGCCAAGTGAGTTTGAGATAAATGGAAAAGTTTGATGGGGAGGATCCGGTCTCTTAGTGTCTCCGCGGGACGGTTGGCGCCCCTGGGTAGCATGCTGGAAAAGATTGGTGCCCCTGGGGTAGCATGCTGGCAAAGGTTGGCACTCCTGGGGTAGTGAGCTGGAAACTGTTGGTGACCCTGGGTAATAGGCTGGAAAAGGCTCATGCCCCAGGAGTAGCATGCTGGAAAAGGCTCATTCCCCAGGGGTAGTGAGCTGGAGAAGGTTGGTCTCCCTGGGGTAGTGAGCTGGAGAAGGTTGGTCTCCCTGGGGTAGTGTGCTGGAGAAGGTTGGTCTCCCTGGGGTAGTGTGCTGGAGAAGGTTGGTCTCCCTGGGGTAGTGTGCTGGAGAAGGTTGGTCTCCCTGGGGTAGTGTGCTGGAGAAGGTTGGTCTCCCTGGGGTAGTGAGCTGGAGAAGGTTGGTCTCCCTGGGGTAGTGTGCTGGAGAAGGTTGGTCTCCCTGGGGTAGTGTGCCGGAGAAGGTTGGTCTCCCTGGGGTAGTGTGCTGGAGAAGGTTGGTCTCCCTGGGGTAGTGTGCTGGAGAAGGTTGGTCTCCCTGGGGTAGTGTGCTGGAGAAGGTTGGTCTCCCTGGGGTAGTGTGCTGGAGAAGGTTGGTCTCCTGGGGTAGTGTGCTGGAGAAGGTTGGTCTCCTGGGGTAGTGTGCTGGAGAAGGTTGGTCTCCTGGGGAGTGTGCTGGAGAAGGTTGGTCTCCTGGGGAGTGTGCTGGAAAGGTTGGTCTCCTGGGGAGTGTGCTGGGGAAGGTTGGTCTCCCTGGGGTAGTGTGCTGGAGAAGGTTGGTCTCCCTGGGGTAGTGTGCTGGAGAAGGTTGGTCTCCCTGGGGTAGTGTGCTGGAGAAGGTTGGTCTCCTGGGGTAGTGTGCTGGAGAAGGTTGGTCTCCCTGGGGTAGTGTGCTGGAGAAGGTTGGTCTCCCTGGGGTAGTGTGCTGGAGAAGGTTGGTCTCCCTGGGGTAGTGTGCTGGAGAAGGTTGGTCTCCTGGGGTAGTGTGCTGGAGAAGGTTGGTCTCCCTGGGGTAGTGTGCTGGAGAAGGTTGGTCTCCCTGGGGTAGTGTGCTGGGGAAGGTTGGTCTCCCTGGGGTAGTGTGCTGGAGAAGGTTGGTCTCCTGGGGTAGTGTGCTGGAGAAGGTTGGTCTCCTGGGGTAGTGTGCTGGAGAAGGTTGGTCTCCCTGGGGTAGTGTGCTGGAGAAGGTTGGTCTCCTGGGGTAGTGTGCTGGAGAAGGTTGGTCTCCTGGGGTAGTGTGCTGGAGAAGGTTGGTCTCCCTGGGGTAGTGTGCTGGAGAAGGTTGGTCTCCCTGGGGTAGTGTGCTGGAGAAGGTTGGTCTCCCTGGGGTAGTGTGCTGGAGAAGGTTGGTCTCCTGGGGTAGTGTGCTGGAGAAGGTTGGTCTCCCTGGGGTAGTGTGCTGGAGAAGGTTGGTCTCCCTGGGGTAGTGTGCTGGAGAAGGTTGGTCTCCCTGGGGTAGTGTGCTGGAGAAGGTTGGTCTCCCTGGGGTAGTGTGCTGGAGAAGGTTGGTCTCCCTGGGGTAGTGTGCTGGAGAAGGTTGGTCTCCCTGGGGTAGTGTGCTGGAGAAGGTTGGTCTCCCTGGGGTAGTGTGCTGGAGAAGGTTGGTCTCCCTGGGGTAGTGTGCTGGAGAAGGTTGGTCTCCTGGGGTAGTGTGCTGGAGAAGGTTGGTCTCCCTGGGGTAGTGTGCTGGAGAAGGTTGGTCTCCCTGGGGTAGTGTGCTGGAGAAGGTTGGTCTCCCTGGGGTAGTGTGCTGGAGAAGGTTGGTCTCCCTGGGGTAGTGTGCTGGAGAAGGTTGGTCTCCCTGGGGTAGTGTGCTGGAGAAGGTTGGTCTCCTGGGGTAGTGTGCTGGAGAAGGTTGGTCTCCTGGGGTAGTGTGCTGGAGAAGGTTGGTCTCCTGGGGTAGTGTGCTGGAGAAGGTTGGTCTCCCTGGGGGAGTGTGCTGGAGAAGGTTGGTCTCCCTGGGGGAGTGTGCTGGAGAAGGTTGGTCTCCCTGGGGGAGTGTGCTGGAGAAGGTTGGTCTCCCTGGGGGAGTGTGCTGGAGAAGGTTGGTCTCCCTGGGGGAGTGTGCTGGAGAAGGTTGGTCTCCTGGGGAGTGTGCTGGAGAAGGTTGGTCTCCTGGGGGAGTGTGCTGGAGAAGGTTGGTCTCCCTGGGGAGTGTGCTGGAGAAGGTTGGTCTCCTGGGGGAGTGTGCTGGAGAAGGTTGGTCTCCTGGGGGAGTGTGCTGGAGAAGGTTGGTCTCCCTGGGGAGTGTGCTGGAGAAGGTTGGTCTCCTGGGGAGTGTGCTGGAGAAGGTTGGTCTCCCTGGGGAGTGTGCTGGAGAAGGTTGGTCTCCCTGGGGGAGTGTGCTGGAGAAGGTTGGTCTCCCTGGGGGAGTGTGCTGGAGAAGGTTGGTCTCCCTGGGGGAGTGTGCTGGAGAAGGTTGGTCTCCCTGGATTTGTGTGCTGGGGAAGGTTGATGCCACTGGATTTGTGTGCTGGGGAAGGTTGATGCCACTGGATGTGTGTGCTGGGGAAGGTTGGTGCCCCTGGAGTAGTGTGCTGGTGTTGGCTACTTTATCACTATTTAATAATGAACTCTCATTTACTAGTCATGTGAGCTTAACTGGTAAGGTGAAGCCAACAAAACGTGACCTTTTTTCCCCAGAGCCTTCACTATTCCTTGCGCTGAGTTACCCATACCGATTTAGCACACCGCTTAAAACAAACACGAGCTGCCCTTAAAAAAATGGAAGTTTTCATACGTTTAATCTTCCGTCTTATGAGGAATTTTTACAGTCTGCTATCAAGGCAAATTGATCGCTGCTCCATAAGAAGCTAAGATCGCAAACATTGCCCGTAAATCACTATACAGCTATTACACACAATCCGTGTTGCAAAGTCCTCGACACAGGCGACCAATTATCAACAAATGGGAGAAACTTCATCGGTCAGCAGGGACCGCATGTAGGAATTAACTTAATAGTCTGGTCTGATGGAGACTCGATCCCCTGACTTTATGAGATTTACATGTGAAATGTGTGTTTCCACATCTAGGGCTTTGCAATTGACCACAGATACTCGGTTATATGACTAAAGTCATCCAGGGAAGGCTGCCGTGGTGCTGGTGAACGGCTCTTCAACCAAGAATTTGGCGTAATTCTTCTCCTTGGATCATATTTGTTTATCTCCTGTTCCCCCCCAAGGCTCTGTATGACACGTGTGTTGAAAAATAGTATAAAAATGCCGACAAGTTGATGATTAAAACACATTGCAACAGTTGGATATTTAACAATAAAAATACCCAGTTGTTGCACATGTCTCTTAATCATCTGTACGACCTCCGCGGCCAAGCAACCTTCAGTGATTCATATAGAAATTATTGTGCACGAGATCCACCATGAAAGTGATTATCCAGCATCTTTGATATCTGCTATGATTATCCTGCATAAAATACTAGTTTGTGTGTGTGTTTGTTTGTGTTTCTAGAGTCCGATCCGGGATGTGTAAAACATGCGATACCATAAGTGGAAGTAACATTCTGTTCAATAATTTGAAATGTAATCAGATGCTGGATTGTAGTGTGGTATGGTTGGTCGAGTCAAAAAAAAACCTCGAAGTAGAATGGCTGGGAGGAGTGAACTCCAGGTAGAATAAGAGGAAATATTGGGAGGGAGGGAGAGAATGTCAGGGAAAATTATATAAAAGTCAAGGTTAGTAACAGAATACCAAAAAGACACAGAAACGGGTTTCATAAAATGTCTGCTAAATGCAGCAACAGAAATACTAGACGCAGATGCAGATAGAAGAGAGAGAGAGAGAAAGAGAGAGAGAGAGATATAGAGAGAGATATAGAGAGAGATATAGAGAGAGATATAGAGAGAGATATAGAGAGAGATATAGAGAGAGAGATAGAGAGAGAGATAGAGAGAGAGATAGAGAGATAGATAGATAGATAGATAGATAGATAGATAGATATCGTAGCCAGGAGAGGAGATTGGACCCCCACCAAAAAAAACTAAGAGAGTATACACACCGGGCACAGAGACATACACACTGGATACACAAACACACGAAGTAGGCGAGTACATAAGAGGGAAAAGAGGGGGAGAGAGAGAGAAACAGCAAGCGTAAAAACAATACAGTCCTTTAAGAATCGGTTGGATAAGCACTTTGCAAACACGGAATTCAACTATACACGACTCTGCCTAAAAATACAGACTCTCCCTCAGCAGGGCTGGCCATGGTGGGTGAGGGGACGTTTATTTCAACAAGGTCTTTAGATGTTTTCACAGAGACCCTGGCGACAGTTAATGAACTGCCCCAGGGCGATCGACTGATCGAGGGGGGAGTATTGGGGGTAGTTTTGGAACATGGATTACCTAGGTCCTAGGGCAGAGCTACTCTACTATGAGCAAAGGTCCGGATATATTTTTTACACGCAATCATGAAAATCAAAAAATCCGAGTATAGGGCAGTGTACTCATCATTTTCTATGAACTTCCTTTTCAGTCCTCTTATAAAAATTTACAAAATATGAAGATAAATAGTGGGATTTTTTTTTACATTATATCGAGCAAGTTTTGGATTTTTTTTTACTCAAATTGGTTTAAATGGAGTTTTCAAACTGAAAATTAATTATATATATATATATATATATATATATATATATATATATATATATATATATATATATATATATATATATATACAAGACAACCACTATGAAAAAATAGAAGAATTCCAAGCGCTTTCGTGACTACTCACATTATCAAGGAACTATAAAAGGAAACATGACAAGGAGACTTATAAAGGGGCAGAATACACCTCACAGTCACATCACACTAACAAAGACAACACCTCACAGTAGCGTAACAACGCACGACTCTGTGAAGGGGAACATAAGAAAGGACCTGAAACTCTTCCCAAGAATTAAGATTAGTCCAATTTATCATTAAATTCTTCCCAAATTTTATTAATTATAAATGAATCCAATTTATATAAACCAAAAGAAATATTCATATTATTTTCAAAACTGCTTTTAATGAAACATGATTCTATTATATTCCTCTCAACCATGGACTTGCTTGATACAACCTTCTCATAAGAACATAAGAACATAAGAAAGGAGGAACACTGCAGCAGGCCTGTTGGCCCATACTAGGCAAGTCCTTCACAATCCGTCCCACTAACAGAATATTTGCTCAACCCAATTTTCAATGCTACCCAAGAAATAAGCTTTGATAATTCTATTTATTCATGTGCGAGTCCCACTCAAATGTTAATACCCATTTTCCACTTGTATACCTCGATCATGTCTCCCCTCATTCTACGTCTTACAAGTGAATGTAATTTAAGGGTCTTCAATCTTTCTTCGTAAGGAAGATTTCTAATCCTATGTATTAATTTAGTCATTCTACGCTGAATGTTTTCTAACGAATTTATGTCCATTCTGTAATATGGAGACCATGGAAATAAATGGTATAAAATACCGACACAATGGAAAAATAAACACATAAGCAGTATAATGTGATCCTTTATTGACAACGTTTCGCCCACGCAGTGGTTTTATCGAGTCACAGACAGATCTGATCTGTGACTCGATAAAGCACTGCGTGGGCAACGTTGTCAATAAAGGATCACATTATACTGCTTATGTGTTTATTTTTCCAATATGGAGACCAAACCTGAGCTGCGTAATCTAGGTGAGGCCTTACTAATGATGTATAAAGCTGTAATATAACCTCTGGACTTCTGTTGCTAACACTTCTTGATATAAATCCCAGTAATCTATTTGCCTTATTACGTACGCTTAGGCATTGCTGTCTTGGTTTAAGGTTGCTGCTTACCATCACCCCCAAGTCCTTCTCGCAATCAATTGGATGGTTAAAGTCTCTCACATGAATAAATAGAGCATTAGAATCTTGTCCAGTTCTAATGCTATATTTATGTTGTTTTAATCTTAGTTCAAGACTTTTACCAGTTTGACCATAATAAACTTTATCGCATATTTTACAGGGAATCTTATAGACACATCCGTCAGCATTTTGGGGGGAATTTTTTATCAAAAGTCTTTTTACTGTATCAAGATTTTTAAATACAACTTTGATATTAAAATTCTTAAGAAAGGAAGGCATATCAACCAAGTTTTCATGGTAAGGGAGAACCAACATATTTTTGGTTGAATAAGGTTGGTTGTCCCTTTTTGGATTGTAAAAAGTATTCCTAGCTATTTTAAAAGATTTATCAATTATGTTTCTTGGGTATTTTAAATCATTAGCTATTTCATAAATTTTAGAGATTTCTTCATCTATGAACTATGGACTACAAATACGTAAAGCTCTCAAAAACATTGAAGAAAAAACCGACACTTTAACTCTATCTTGATGTGAAGAGTAATAGTGTACATAGGAACAATTATTTGTAGGTTTTCTGTAAATTTTGAATTTAAAATCAATGTTACCCTTAATAATAAACACATAGGGTA
The DNA here is from genome assembly GCA_009830355.1 of Cherax destructor. Classification (NCBI taxonomy): domain Eukaryota; kingdom Metazoa; phylum Arthropoda; class Malacostraca; order Decapoda; family Parastacidae; genus Cherax; species Cherax destructor. The sequence goes on from WNWK01004879.1 coordinate 126,434, forward strand.
ATGAGTTATTTACTTCGAATTCAACAGTAAAATTTATAGAATGAGCTAAGCTATTTAATTTAACAAGGAAATGGTTTATGTCTACATTCTTAGGCATAAGGCATAAAATATCATCAACATATCTATACCACTTAGCTCTATTGGGAAGGATAGTGTTAAGCAATCTTGTTTCGAAAAATTCCATATATAAGTTACTAAGAACAGGTGAAAGAGGATTTCCCATTGCCATACCAAACTTCTGAGTGTAAAACTCATCATTAAATACAAATTTTGCATCAACAATACAAAGTTTAATAAGTTTAATGATAGTAGGAACTGGCAATGGTAAATCATAATTAACCAGTTCTTCAGATAAGAATCTTAGTAAATCATCAACTGGAACTTTTGTAAACAAGGAGGTAACATCAAAACTAACCATATTGAAATCATTTAAATCAGTCAAGGTGCTTAATTTATCAACTAAATCTAAATTGTTTTTAACATTAAAATTAGAAATTTTTCCAACAATTGGGCTCAAAATATCAACAAGCCATTTAGAAAGTTTATAAGAAACTGAACCTATGGAGCTAATAATTGGTCTAACAGGATTACCAGGTTTGTGTGTTTTAATTAATCCATACATATATGAAGATATCACCTGTTTACTGTGATCTTTTTGCATTATATATATATATATATATATATATATATATATATATATATATATATATATATATATATATATATTTATTTATTTTAACAAGTCGGCCGTCTCCCACCGAGGCAGGGTGACCCAAAAGAAAGAAAATCCCCAAAAAGAAAATACTTTCATCATCATTCAACACTTTCACCACACTCATACATAATCACTGTCTTTGCAGAGGAGCTCAGATACGACAGCTGAGAATATATATATATATATATATATATATATATATATATATATATATATATATATATATATATATATATATATATATTATAATATATGTATATATATATATATTAACATAATGGATTATAATTATATTTAAAACGACAATTTGAAGTTTTAACTTAAAAAAACAACTTTTAACATGTAAAGGTCACACTTGGTGTATGTGTGTATGACTGTATGTAAGGTGTCTTTGTGTGGTGTATGTGTGTATGACTGTATGTAAGTTGTCTGTGTGTGGTGTATGTGTGTTGTTGTTCTGTTATGTTAGTTTATTGAGAGAAATGACAATTCTTGCTTCGTGTTAATTCCCGAAATCTTGGTACTGATGGAGTAATTTAATTAAACATTGATGTGAAAAATTTGATCACAACACGATTAAATACTTAAATACCCCACCAACGTACTTATTCATAAAAGAGGTGGCAACAGCAAATTAAAATCAAACTTGCTAAAAAGAAAATGAGAAAACCCGAAATCATACTTTGCACAAACACAAATGCACAACCTTTCCCGAAATTCAAAGTTGCACCAGGGTGGCCAGACTTCCCAGCCCATATGCGGCCAAACTCTTTTTTCCAAAATGCCAAAAAAGTGAACTTCATTGCACAATTGATAATTACCAATATGAATTACCATTGCATGGAAGAAAATATCACTATTTAGCTATGCTAGAATACTGTATTCCATTCAGTGTATACATTCCATTCAGATAGAATAATGTATTAATCCCGCTCTTGTGTACCACCTGATCGTGAACGTGGTAACAGCTGTTATTTAACTAAGCTTTCTCCTGAAGCGCGCGGTCCAACTACAACACTCAGATTCGGATTCGGACCGCCGGCCGCCAATTAAGTAGCCCTGTCCTAGGGCATAGTAATAGTGATAATAATGGTACGTCATATGTGGTAGTAGTAGTAATAATTGTAGTAGTAATTATGCAGTAGTAGTTGTAGTAGCAATAGTAATTGTACTTGTAGCATTTAACCTCTTATGTTTAATCAATACGGCATTGACAAAGTTATACAGGGAATTTTTTATTTAAAAATAGTAATGGAATAAATTGAAAAAGGAATTAGTAAGTGTTACAACTCTAAACAAATGTACATAAAATATGTACTGTATATATGCTGAACACATTAATAAAGACGGAATTCCACAAAGTGCTGATTAGAATCCTTAATTACTGCTTAATATCAAAAATCAAATCGATATCTTATATTTTCACTCACTGACTCTTAAGAGCATCAGATTCTACGTCGTCTGAACTTAATCCTGCTCTCTCTCTGGCTCACAAACACAAAAAGAGTCGTATGAACAAAAGTTAGGACCAAGAATCGTTCGACAATGCATTAGTTTTGAGAAGGTGGGTGACAAGGCAGCCAAAGTTCGCAGCGAGGGAGCAGCCTCTGGCTCACCTCTCTTCATCTATAAGGATTTACAGTTGGAAATCTTTTCAAACTTGGATTACTCTCACCTTGAGATGGTCTGAAATTTACGGGTTTTTTTTCCCTGAGATGGAATGAGAGAGAAATATCATGCGATCCTTTGCTGACGACTCTTCGGCAACACGGTGGTGAGCTGGTTGTCAGGTGGGGTCCTAAACCATTCCTGCCACACACAACACAAACCTAAACCAAACACATGTTCCTCCCAGTAAACACCTGCTCCTGTCACGCATTCCAACATACACCTTTTCCCCTTCATAGGCTTTCCCCAAAACACACACACACACACACACACACACACACACACACACACACACACACACACACACACACACACACACACACACACACACACACACACACACACACACACACACACACACACACACCCCTTCCTCAACACGCGCTCCCACCACATGCCTCCCCCTCCCCCACTCTCCTGCCCCGATAAGAGGTGGCACCTACCTTGGAACACCTGGACACGAACACTTAATTAACCGGATACAAGAGTGAAGGGATTGGGGGTGAAGGAAGGTGGAGTAATGGAGGGAGTAGCGGGGGAGATGGGAAGGGTAGTTGGGTGATAGATTGAGGCGTTGGGTGATGTAGGGAGAAGCGATAGATAGAGAAGTTAGGGGAGAAGGAAAGAATTGGGTGATGTAGGGAAACGTATGGGTGATGGAAGGAGGAGTGGGGGACGATGAAAGAAGCATTTGGGGAGAGACGAAGGGAACATTTGGGGGTGATAAAGGGAGGATATTTCTCTCAACTAATGTCATTATGAACACAAACGTCTTTCACCCCTACATTTCATTCCTTGAACCCTCTCCTTGCACGCACGCACGCACACAAAACACACATGCACACAAAACACACATGCACACAAAACACACACACACACACACACACACACACACACAAAATACGCTCGCTCACACAGCGATCAGTGAAGAGGCGGGGCCATGAGCTATGAATCGACCCCTGCAACCACAATTAGGTAAGTACAATTAGTAGAGTACACACACAAAAAACTCTCAATCCTTCCCTTCCCCTTCTCCTCCCTCCCCCTTCCCCTACCTCTCCCCCTCCCAGTGCCTCTCGTGTCTAAATATTTGTGTTAGTTCAATCAGGGTGTCGGGAGCAGGCAAGACTCAGGGTGTTGGTTACTCGGGAAATATTATGTATGGTTTCTCCTCAAAATATATCGTTCGTTTTATAACGCACTTAACGCGCGTCAGCTTCTAAGCGATTTAAGCAAAGTACCAAATATCTTAGATAAGGCTTTGTTAGGTTGCTTTAATTTATCGTAAATTGTCCTGTATTTACGTATGGCTAAAATTCGATTTTTTTTATTATCAGGGGGAAGAGGGGGAATCCCTTCTATCAAGAACCCTTCAATAACATCAAGGTACTTCTCTTGACAGGACACTGAAGTGAAGATTGTTTTCCCAAAACCTCTAAGTCACTTTTTATTCAGGCATTTTATAAAGTGGCAGTTTGTTTGTGTGCGCTCGGGGCGCGAGAATTTAAGCTGGTCATTACTAAAGTGAGGAACACTGACAACCCATGTCTAGACTCAGTACCTGGAGGGTGTTCCGGGGATCAACACCTCCGCGGCCCGGTTTATGACGAGGCCTCCCGATAGATCAGGGCCTGATCAACTAGGCTGTTACTGTTGGCTTCTCGCAGTCCAGACGGACTGTTTTTCGTACGTTAGATTGCATACGGCCAGGTTAGGACAGATGAGTTTAGGAGCACAGTGCAATCCAGTTCAGACATCCCATTCCTTTACCTTTCATTGCATTCCTCCTGAAGACGCAGTTGCAATTTGCAATGCGAAAGGCCTCGAGCAAAATCATTCCATCCCTTGTTGGGGTAATGTATGTATGTATATATTTATGTATATATGTATGTATGTATATATGTATGTATGTATATATGTATGTATATATATATGTATATATGTATGTATGTATATATGTATGTATATATATGTATATAT